>JAYJMF010000028.1:1316829-1339700 GCA_036873715.1 Salvia sclarea
ATTTTAGTACATCAAAGTTATGTTTAATTATTAGCTACTTACATAAATGCTTCAACATGGAATGCATTTTATTGTGATGATAGACCAATACCATGTTAAAGTTAATAACTATTGGCGTATTGTAATTTGTTGGTCATATAGTAGTGTTTGCTTGTAAAACCCAATTACGCAAGATTCATCGAAATAATTATGCATACACTATACTTATGTGTATTGGTATTATTTTAAATTAAAATCTAATTCTAAAGCAAAGTCGAAAAGGGAATGAAAAAACCAAAGAAAATAAAAACCATTGAATTAGGTTGTTGGTTAAAAATTTAGACGTGGGAAGTGGTTTATTATAATATATAAACTATAGTTTAAAATTAATTTTAAATTTGAAATGATTATAACTTTTTTATTTGAAACTAATTTACTATATATTTTATATCAAATTAAAGATTTCTTTGTGATCTTCAATTTGATATGCATATTAAATATTTTATAATTAATGAAATTATTCTAATTTTTAAAATAAGGAAAGAAGAAAGTGAAGAAAAATATAAACAAATCTAAGAAAAATATAAACAAATCTAAAATTTCTCTCTCACTCTCTACACACGCAAATACTACAATGAAACCAACTCTTTTTTCAAAATTTGTGACCTAAAATTTGACATTATTTTCAAAATTGCCATTGAAATTAATTTGAAATTGATTTCAAATCAATTTGAAATCTTAAACTCCCTTATTATATATATAATAGATTATATTTTTATTTTTCTATTTCTTACTTTATCATTTTAAATTATTCTCTCTATTACTTTATCTAACTTAAACACTCTCTAAATACTTATTCTTTAATCTTCGTGCCCCTTAATTACTTAGACGCTTGTAATAAGATGGAGGGAATAGTATATGAATACAATGGAAGAGTGTGCATGATTTCGAGAAAATTGAAGCTACTTATATAGTGCATTTGAAAAATACAATAATAGCTAAGGAATTTGAGTTAAAACATGAACATAGCCCCAATTTACTTACTATAGTCTTTTATTTAATAATAATAGCAATAATAATAAACTAATATTATATCCTTTTAGTTCTAGCTAATAAATAAATTATAATAAAAATTTAAACCTCATTTACTCTCTCACAAGTAGGAGTATTGAATAGGCGTTGTTAATTTGTCCGTCATTAATTCTTTATCTCTTTTCTCTTCACGGGGGAAACGCCTCCAGTGAGTCCACTCACTCCACTCCACCCATGTTGCGTCTTCTTTATTATTATATAATACTCCCTCTGTCCCATTCATTTTGTTTCATTTCTTTCAGCATAAAAATTAGTAATGCAAAGTTGATGAGTATGAGATGGTGAGGCTCACATGGAACTCATGCTTTTTGTGAGTAAAATTTTGCCAAACGAAGAAATGGGGCAAGAAGAATGAGACGACACAATAAGGAAATCGAGACAAGAAGAATGAGACAGAGGGAGCATATCATGATTAATATTTAGATATATGATATTTTGGTTGATTATTCGAAAAATATGGTAATATATGATATTTAAAATTTTAATTATTTATTATAAATATTAATCATATTGTATTATATAATAATAAAAAATATTCTACAAACAAATATTATTAAAAATAGTTAAATTAATAACGGGATACCGTAACACACGAAAGATTGTGTGATAAAAGATCTCGTACAAATTTTTGGGGTTGCACTCTGCAGAGGTATAAATGTGTATTTGTTAGTGTTTTAATTTATATTTTTGTGTTTAATAAGGGGCTGTGGCAAACTTTGGGGCAATATGTAAAAGTACGAAGACGAGCCCAATATCCAATATCATTAAGCCCAATGCCTCTTATTCCCCCTTTTCCCTTTGTCCTCTTCTCCTGCGGGAGCAGTATGGTTTTTTGTTGATGAAATACTTCTTTCGTCCCATTTGAATTAATACATTATCTTTTATAGATTAACAAAGTGTTTCATTGAATAGATAAAATTATAAGGTCATACTTGTTTATGCGATAATAATTTATAATTTTAAAAATATGTCAATTAAATTGGGACAACTTAATATAGAAAAATGTATCAATTAAAATAAAACATATGAAAATTAGATCTACATGCCCTCTGCATTCCTCACAACAATACCTACCCCAAAAACTTCACCCCAAATTTGCCCCGCCTCGGTCGCCTCCACTTATTCTCCCCAAGCTCACGTAATAGTACATACTCCCTCCCATTTTATGTATAAGTCATTTTGCATTTTCTACTTTTTTCAATATTTAAGTCGTTTTAGCTTTTAATCCATTACTTATCCTTATCTTTTCAATTTCTTTATTAATTATTTAATGCATATTCATTCAGAAGAAACCGTGTGTATAATTAAGTGTGAATTGCATTAATTAAGGTTAATATGAGAATTCATTTTTATCATTAAAATTTGACGGAGTAATATATACTGCTTGGATTCCATTTAAAACTTCTCAATTTCCTTTGTAGGTTGTCCTATTTATAATATTTTATTTTTTTGGTAAAAACTACACACAAAAGTACCTTAATCTTACATGTCTAATTTTTAGACGTTTTAAATGATCAAATACATATATTCCTTCAACACATAGTAGGCCAGGGAAGTGGTTATAATATCCTCCCTTCTTTAGATACAAATTATACGATTTCTAGAATTCAAATTCCAAAGTACTAATGTTTTATGAAAGGAAACAAAGTAGAAGAAAGATTGCAATATTCAAATAAACATTTTTAATATAGAAGAATAGAATAGCTACATGAAAATACAGTAGCGGTCACGGCGGCGCTCTCCCCGCTCGTGCCACTGCCACCGCCCCTGCCCCGGCTGCGGCTCCCAAATACGGCCGGCCCAACGAAATGCAAAACGACAGACGGCACCGGGTAGCTACAGAGGAAATGGAGAGGATCAAGATGAAGATGTTGAGGACGCACATCTTACTCATTCTCATCGTCATCGATTAATACAAGGAGACGACTACTTTAAAACCCTAAAACCTTTTTATTTATAAATGTTAATTCTTCTTTTTTAACCTAACCTCATTACTCCAAACAATAGCTTTCTCCGCTTCGACTTGGATTTACTTCTTTCACCTCACTTACCACAAAAATTATCTTCATGTGTATTTATGGACCACTATAAACGTTTTACGTCAAGAATAATGTTGATCAATCAGGTCAACAAAATAGACTTGTAACAACCCAAATTTTTAGAACGTGTCTTCTAAGTTCTTCTTATTATTATTTTCTTATTAATATTTAAGGTGTTTTTCCAAATTTTATGCAAAGTTTGATGATTGATAGAATTTTAGATGATTAAGTTTAAATGATTAAGCCTAGTTAACAATTGGCCCAGCTTTCATAATGTTCAACTTTTCTTTTTCTTATTGGGTTAGGAAATTAATGCGTGAAAATATCTCCATATCAGACAAAATATGACCTCTCGAAGATGTAATATGTACCTACACAAATATATGTTGAAGTTACGGAAATTATAGATGAATTAGGGGAAATTACACAGTTGACGAAAATAAGCAACACTAAGATGACAAGATGTAAAGGAAAAAGCAATTTCATGAGACATGCATTGTGATAACACCCATCCCACCTTTGATTATCTAAGGCGGCTGAATTCTACACAGAATGTAACAGAAAAAAAATAGAAGGGATGAACAAATTTACAGATATGAGAAGTTTCACACTGCTCTTAAATTGTCGAAATCTGTATCATCAACGGTCAGCCAGTCGTTCGAATCCTCACCTTCCGATTCCTTATCTTTCAAAACATTTTGGTCCGACTTCTGCTTAGATCTAGAGTTTTCATCCAGTTGAACCCAAGCTTTGTCGCTCGTTGATACTCTATGTGCTGATGGATCATCTTCGTCATCTTCAAGATCACTAAATGAAACATCCTCCTCGTTTTCAGATTGCTTCTGAGCATCAATGGACGGTCGTGTAGCAACTGCTTCAGGCTGATGCCTAGATTCAGATTCTTCAACTGTCTCTGTTGGTTGAGTCGGATTTACAGCCTCAGCCAACGCATCCTTAGCATCAACAATCTCTCTCGATTGAGTTGGATTTACGGTCTCAGCTGATGCATCCTTGGCATCAGATGACTCGGGGTTTCCGGAGGTTTCTTGATCGTTCTTATTTTGAAGTTGCTTCAACAGTGTCTCCCTTGCTTCAGCAACCTGCAGAAAACCAATCACTTCGATTGAATAGGGTTTGCATAACCTAACTAGCATTGTAACAGACAGATATGAAGATAGTGCATCAATAGACGTCTTTTTGAGACAGTCCTGTTATTCTTTTCCAGTCCTGGAAATAAAGGGTAGAGAAAGAGAAATTCACCCTAATCATCTCACATGCTATATATATTGTGCAAGTTGATGCAATGAGTTATATGAGAACCAGAAGGAAGCTGTCGAGGATGCTTTATCAAGAAATTCAATTGGTATCTCAAGATTAACTTAAGAACAAACTGCCACTTCAACACATCAACTAGCTAATGAGAGTGCAACAGACAGATGTTCTCATATGCATAACGGCCTATTAACATCTATTTATTATTATCTTAAAAATTACAAAAATAAATAAATAAAATTAACAAAATATTAAGGTTTCGATCTCTTAGCATCACTAACTAATACTATGAGTAGTGACCCTAGATACACAGTTCACGATTCTTCTAATGACTTAAATATTGCAAGTTACAGTACATTGCTTTCAACAGAACTTGGATAATAAACAAAAACGCTTAATCGGATAAAGCCTTGCCTGAGGAGACGAGAGAAGCTTCAGATCTTCTTCATTCAACCTGGGGAGAAGTAGAATGAAATATATAAGCCAAAACTTTTCCTTGCTCATTTGACTGCAGACTGTCTGCCTCAGAGTCTCAAAGTCAGGTACCAAATGATCAATATTTGCAGCATGTTCTCTCTGATAATCTGAGAGATGAAAATCTGTAACAGAGTATCTTAGTCAGCAGAAGATCACATACCACCGCAGCACATGAAGGTGTTTTCTTTGCTTTCTTATGATAAAGAAAGTACATAAACTAGTACGTTAAGGTAATACTGTTAAACCACCAACAAACTTCCAACATTCCAATCCACACAGCATATATAGACATGCATGTTCTGACATTTGCGTGAGATGTCACGCCTTTGATCTATTCAAATAATTGATAAAGTCACACCCAAATTCATCTATAGCACAATACAACATACCCAACGGCGGAATAAGTTTGTTCTTCCTAAGTCCTAACAATAAACTTAACAAAACTGCATCATCACCTTCTAAATGCCAGAGTCCAGCCAAAGCCAAATACCACTAATATGTCGAAATGTATTCACCTTTTCTCAGCCCAAACGGTTCGATAAAGATGTAATAGGAATATGTTTGTCCTTCCCAACTACAAACCTCCTTCTAAATGCCCCAAGCCAGCCAGAGCCAAATAGCTCTAATATGTCCAGATGAGTTCAGCCCAAATACTTTGGTAATAATCCAATGGGAAATACCTCATAACTCAAAGTTGATTAATCTTCCTTATCATGGTCATGCATCACCTAGACCTACACAATTACAAGCCTGTGTGTTGCACACCAGGTTTCAAGATCTATACACCTTAGCAACACATATACATACAGCCATCAATTAAAATAATGTTATCTGAACATTAAGTTTCATCAGAGAGTTTATGATTCTAAAGTTGCAGAAAAGCAATCAACTCCTAGAATCCACATGAATGTCGCAATGCACACATCAGTATCCCCTAACATTGTATTTACACATGCTTATATATAAACAGTCAATCTCTCACTTTCTTCTAATGATTAAACCTTATAAGACCTCGGGAAATGATGTACTAATAGACATCTTAGAGCAAGCTCAACATTCATTAACTTCAAGAGCTCCCAAGATGAAAACAAACATATAAAGTTAACAAAAATATACACTTATCCATATCCGCCCCTAAAGTACAATAGCTTGTATTCCAAATTCTTACTTGGAGTAACTTTATTGCCATCATCACAAGTCAAAACAAGCACCATTAACAAAAAAACATAGTAGTTATAACCACGAAAATTAGTACCTACCACCCATAATAACAATTAGTAAAAAGAAAAAATACATTTTCCCAAATAAAATTATATTACCATCATCAGGCAAGGAAAGAGGGAAATCAGTCCACAACTCCGGCCGCTTCGAGATTTCCAAAATAAAATCCAAAATTTCTTCACTAATCCCCAATCCATCTTCATCGTCTTCATCCTCCTCCTCCTCCTCTTCTTCCACGTCATCATTCCCATCTCCATCATTGAGTTGATTCTGGAGTTGCAGTAGATTCGAAGTAATCTTCGACGAAATTAAGGACAACCCTGATCTGAATGTGCCCTGAATTTCAGCCAAATCACTTTTAATCCCCTCGATCGTCTCTGACGAAGAAGCGGGGGGCTCAGATACCGACACCGCCGGGGAAGGGGCTAGAAAGGCGGCGACGCCGCGGAACACGGTTGAGAGATCATCCCTAACACCGGCGGTAGGACTCTTTGGCGGTGAGGAATTTTCAGGTGGGGCGGGATTATGATTGTCGTCGTCGGTGAAGGGATTGAAGAGTGAAGGGATCCAAGATGACATTTTTCTTTAATTTCTTTTTCTTATTGATTATTGCAGTGATTTTTGTGTGACAACTATTGAATTTTCCAGCTCTACATGTTGATTGAAATGAAGGGTTTTAAGTATATCAGCAAGGAATCTGCTCATAGTTGAATTCTTTTTTGTGTTTTGTTGCATTTTTATCTCTATTGTTTTTGGGGTGAGTGGGTCTTTTTTGCTATTTTTATCTCTATTGTTTTTTCACAGGTATTCCTGAGGCCCAAACAATATCTTAATATATCACGATGAAATTTTAATTTAATTGATACTGTCATCATTTATATGCCTAATGTTAAAATTGGTTAAATATTGTGTATAATTTGCGAATGGACTATTTCCCATGGCAGAGGCAGAGTAATTCAAGTGCTCGGTTTGTCATTTTCTTACCTTTTCACTAATAGTAATTTAATTGTCTTCGACAGTCATCTCATTGACGTGACATGACATCTAAAGCTTTTAAACAAGAAATATTATTAATCAATCAATGAGATTGAGCAATTAGTACTACTTGAATACAAGTAAAATTTTGTGTGCACCTCTAGTTGAGAGTGGATGGGTAGTCATATTTCAGACATTAGAGTATCAGCAGCAACGCCTGCGGCGATGCGGTCGCTGACCAGCGCCCGCGGGGGTCGCAATTTTTGAGCCGTTGTAGCCCGCGTGGGGTGGCGGGCGCGGGCGGTTGCGCGACCACCCATACGAGGCCCGCGCCCGCCATGCGGCACCACCCCGTGCTACCACGTCAGCAGACCATTTGAAATTTATTTATTTATTTAAAAAAAAATTCACATTTTCAACTATAAATACTCCATTTTTCACTTCATTTCATACACCAATTTCCAAACTTCTTTGTCTCCAATCATCATTTTCACTTCATTTTTCACTTCATCTTCAATCTTCTTCATTTCAAAAAATGGATCCGAACTAATTTTCATGGTTTGGTTCCGACCAAAGTACATGGTGTTTAGGGTTCACACCACCACAACCCCCAACAACTACACCGCCCCCGATTCGCACACCACACCGATGCAGCCACAATCCGGCTTTATCCCATACCAATCTCCTCAAACCGGATATCAAGCGGCGCACTCTCCCGTATCCATTTTCCCCACGCTTTCGCAGCCACAAGCCGACCAACCCCTTAGTCGGGCAATGCGTCAATTCACCCCATTTCAAGCGGGCGGCTCCCAATCGACGTATGCGAGAACCCCGTTGTGTCCAACAATCATAAAGTGGCTGCTATGTGGGGGCGCATCGCCGAGCGCTACAACCACATCAGGCCGCAAAGTACACCGGAGCGTACCAGCGAGATGCTGCGCAATCACTGGAAGCGTGTGCATTCGGAGATTAAGAACTTCCAAGCATATTACGTCCAAGCGGAGAGCGTTATGGGGAGTGGCGCAGGAGGCCAAGATGTCCTGACGAAGGCCTTGGCGTAATTTTATCAACTGAGGGGTTTTCCCTTCAAGCACCAATCTACGTGGTTTATTGTGAGGAACACGCAAAAGTTCATGCAAGCCACAAGGACCGAAGATGCTGTAAAAAGGTGTAAAAATAGAGTTGACGAAAATTGGTCGGAAAGCCCAACGAGTCAAGTATCGGCTCCGGAGAACACTGACACCGACGAGGCGACGACAATCCTGCTTTTGAGGAGACCTACGGCGACGGGTCGTTCAGGGCGCACCCCCAAGGTACCCAATCGGCGGTGAGAGGCAGAAGGAGGGGCAAGGCTCCCGCCAGCGAGGGCACCTCAGCTTCACTCGCCCAAAAGTGCGACGAGTTAGCCAAGATTTCTCAAACCTTCGAATTGGCTTAAGTTTACGAATATTTCACTAGGGACACGACTAATATGACGCCTTCGCAATTGAAAGGCCATTTGGAGTTCTTGGAATTCCTCCTGGTGAAATACGGCATGCGTCGGTCCTCCGCCCCCACTGACGACGACACCATCGAGTAGCTTTTTTTATTATTATTATTCGATAATTTGTATTGTTATTTTCCAACTATTTAATACAATTTATATATTTTAATTAATTAATTGCATAATTTTAATTTATTTTAAGTTAAAAAAAATTAAAAAAAAAAATGTTAAGCCCTCCAACATGGAGGGCTTCAATGCAGAACCCGCGGGCTCTGCAACATTTTAATAAAATAATACTATTTTTTGGCCAAAGTCCTCCATGTTGGAGGGCTTGGCTGCTGATACTCTTATACAGTTGATATAGTACTAAATTAAAACAAACACATTCCTATGAAAAGTTTTTAATTAGATAGATTGGGATACTTTACGCTTTCTAAGCAAAGAATGCTGCGCGTCCTGTTCCTGTAATTGCTCATTTTCAATTGTAACAGTAGAATTTTGTTAAAATACATAAATCGATACAAAAACTCAATTATGGGACAAACATTTCCTTCATCATTTTCCACAAAGCCGGCGCTATGTATTTTGGCGACATACTCGTAATTCGTTGAGGATTGATGGAATGCCTTCAATTAGATTGTCTGAAAATTACTGATCTTGGAGAAATTGTTGATCCTCAAATCTGGTGCAAGACAACCCTAAAAATGGGGTGATAATTAATTAACTAATAACCAAGTTTGTCACAGCCGACTTTACCCCTGTACCTGAAGAAGATATCAGAGGCACCATAATGTGCCAAAGCCCCCATGACCACAAACACATGGAAGATCTGGTGGCTCTGGCCGGCGAGGTCGAACCAGCCAGGGCGCCAGCGCTCTGGCACCCGGCTCAAGTAGAAGCCGGTCCCGACCAAGTAGGAGAGGGCCATGACGCCCTCGTAGGCCAAGATGACATTGCGGTGAGGGTCACTCCAGTAGACCACGGCGGCATGGATGGCCGGGATGATCCCGAAGAGGGCCATGGAGACGAAGAGGAGGACGCGGAAGGAGCGACACTTGCCCGAGGAGAGGGCCGGGGTGAGCAGCGTGATGATGGTGCACGCGCCTAGGATGGATATGCCCGTGAGGTACACCACCTGCCACTGGGGGGTGCACTGGAAGATGTAGTACATGGCCGGGAAGTAGGAGGCGATGATCATCACCGTGATCCCCACGTAGTCCAGGTGGAGGAGGCTCGTGCTCAGGCGCCGAGAGTGGCAGCAGAAGAGGTGGCACACGCTGCTGCAGAGGAGGCAGAAGATTGAGCCGCAGAGGAACACATACAAGGGCCAACTTGCTGTGCTTTTCGAATTTGATTTCTTCTTCAACTCTATTAGATTTGTTGTCCCCTGCTATTAATTCCATGTCAGCCTATTTTTTGCACAATAAATTAACAAGAACAAATGCTGGTGGTGGTGAACAAGGCTCACAGCTGAGATTTTGTTGGAGATGTTGGCTTCTGCACTTGATGGAAATTGCCTGTCATAAAAATGCCATTTCTATAGCTGGTGAAGGCTAAATTAGAGCAAGATTGAATTTTCTAGTATATTATACGACTAATTCATTGAGCCTGCAAGACTGATCCATCTATGTGAAAATGATATCAGCATTTTCTTGTTTCATATTTAACTGCCTATGTAATTTAATGAAATTACATTCATCAATCAAGAATACCTAACTACTACTAACAAAATCTATGATTAAAGGAAATACTGATAGGATTCTGATTGGACTTACATAGCAAATATTGTGATGAATTCTGCAACCTCAGAAACATGCATCGCATTAGCCACAGTCAATCCCACAAAAAACAACAGCCCGATTAAGTGACTGCAACACCAGAATCAATCCAAGTAATTAATTAAACAAATTCCAACCATATATAAAAACAAGATCACAAATCCTGCAAATTAAAACTCAAAAAATCAAAGGGTGGAATATTAATTAATTGAGTAAAAAAGAGTACTTACGTCCAAACATTAAGTGTCTCATTATGCCACCGAAAAAGGCTGAGAAAGGCCATTTTAAGAGGCCACTCGGACCTGTAATACCTGAGTATGTACTGGTTGTCCTTCATATAATCCGGCAATTCATTGAAGGATAAGAGAGGATAACTTCTCCCTTTGCTTCTTGATCTACTGCTAATCTTCTCATCAGCAGCTGCCAAACAGCACCTTATATTATTATTAGTATTAACCTTGGCTTGATCCATAATCCCTTTGCTAGATTTTCTCTTCAAAACGCAGCCTTGACTGCTTCTTGTGCTCATGGTATTATTTGGTGGCATGGATTCTTAGATTGAAACACAAAATAATGGAGAGCATATTGATAGACATGAAGAGAGATGTAGTTGGTTAGGTTGGGATAATAACTGCACAAGACAAGAGAAGGGAGAAGAGGAAGAGGAAGAGGGTGGTGACCAACTGTACCAACACCCAACATTTAAAGTGGTAGTATCAAATTTCCATACATGAATTCATGACGTAGTCCCACATTTTTGTATTATATACTCCCTCCCATTTAAAATATAGGTTGTTTTGGAGTTTTAAATTTTTTTCAATTTAAATGTCGTTTTGACAAATCAAACATTAATTACCCTTCTATTTAAGGTATGCATTAATGAGATCAAAGCAAATTGATTGACAATTTTTCATCTTCTTGAAGAATATGAAGTATTTTCCCCTAAAAAATAACAAATGCATAACTAAAAGTAAATTAATGATTCATTAATTAAAGTTAATTTGGGTAATTTTTTGATTTATTAAAATGTGTGTCAAAGCTTAGGAAGACATATAATTTGAATTGGATGGAGTATAATTTATTGACATATTTATAATTTTATTAATATTTGTAATTATAAATAATCCTTAGAATATAAATTTTGTTCCTGTAAGTTTCCAATTATAGAATTCTATGATTGGATATTGACATATTATCAAACTTCCATTTATAACCTTGTCCTCAATGCATTTTTTTTCTATATTTTCTAGTTTTCCAATGCAACCTAGGGATAATAAACCAATTTCTTGATATACGAATTTTGACAGCCAGAAAATTATTCAAGACCTAGAGAATATTGGATTTTAACCAATCTTATAGTGAGACGTTCACCCACAAATTTTGTGTTCGACTATTGTTACTACTATTATTTTCTAAATAGGAGATTAACTAAATTGCAAATTAGGCCATACAAAAATTAAAAAAAAAAAATACCTCAAAATGAGGGTCGATGACTCCGTTTTGAAGATGAACAGATCCCAACATCTTGAGCGTAGTGTCTGCAACTACTACTTCCCCTTTCTCATGTAGTTGAATCGCTGACTCACACGTCTACAATCAATTTAATTAATTAAACAAAAAAATTAATACTAACTTTTTTCAATATAAAAATGAAAGTATATGTAAACTCCAATATTAAAAGGGGTGAGCCTTTAAAATCATATCCTTATACTATTAAAAACGACCATTATAAATTCAAAATCAATTGATTAACTAAAATTAAATTAGAATTAAGAAGTAAGTAAATTAAACCAACCATCTTGAAAACTTTGATGGCGTGAGCCTTTAGCTTGGGATTATTTTGAGGGATTTCATCATTGTCTTTGAGAAATGAGAACATGTTCTTTGCTGCTGGTGCAATCTCCAAAATCCTACGATTCAAATTTAAATTTAAATTAACATTGATAATACTATAAATATTATGAGAGAGAGTTGTATATATAAATTACAGAGTGAAGAAACGAAGGCTGAGGTGAGGAGCATCGTGTTTCATGATTTCCCATGATTCTTTAACTAATGCTTCTTGCTTCTCACTGAAACTCACCATCTCTCTCTCTCTCTCTCTCTCTCTCTCTCTCTCTCTCTCTCTCTCTCTCTCTCTCTCTCTCTCTCTCTCTGTGTGTGTGTGTGTGACTGATGTCATATTAGGTTAAGTTGCTTTCAATCCACAGCCATACATGCAGTCAAAGTTTCATGACAACCTGCAAAAGGATTTGGTGGTATTTTAAATCTTAATAAATGCTACACTCCAAGGTTGTTATTGACTGGCTATGGAGTATGGATGGACCACTTCAAATTTCCAGTTATGTTTTCCTATTACTTTTTTGTGTTTTATTTGCTAATATGGATATTTCTCAATTTATAATGTCATCTAATCATACATAATGATATGAAATTCAACATGCAGGCGTACAGCACGTTGGCATCATAGTTTTTCTCTAAAATAAAAAATTGGACTATTAAAAAGCTATTTGAACACTTGGAATATTCCAACACACAATAACCTATTCCACAAAATTAGATTGCAGATAAAATAAATACTATAAGAAATCAAGTACAGAGGCACAGAATTTCCTATTCAATCAAGAATCCTTTTCCCAATTAAAAAAATAAAAAATAAAATCAAGAATCCGTTTCCGAGCTGATGATATTCTGATTTAACTGTATGAAAGGATCTCAAATTCCCAACTGTTCAAACCACTTCGAATAATAACGAAACGGAAAATGGCCACCTTCAGCGTAAGCTATCATCACAGCATTATCAATTACAATTGCAGCAACAGAAGTAAATCTGGCGATTTCTTCCCGAATTCAGCATCTCTGTTCATCAAGAAACCGCTGATTTTTCCCAGTAAGAAGCTTCACATTTACGCTGCAATGGCTTCTGGGTTTGTCTCTCGCCTTAAGCTTCACATACCATTTTTATGGATGTTAGAATTATTGGGTTTAATTTTCTTGCTATTTTGGGTTTCGCAGCAGTGTGAAAGAAGTTCTTCCACCAGCTCTCGATTCCTCTTCGGACCCACCAGCAATCTTTGATGGAACTCCAAAGTAATCCATTAAAAATCGATTCTTTTTCTTTTTAAAACTTTCATATGTTGTAGTGAAATAAATGTGTTCTGATTAGGTTTATAATTTCCTAAATTTTAGGCTGTATATATCTTACACATGCCCCTATGCTCAACGTGCGTGGATTGCGAGGAACTGTAAGGTTGTGTGGATGCTTCTCATTTTGATTAGAATTGAGAGATTGTTTTGTGATTAATATTTGATTAGGATATTGTTTGAGGAGTTTAAGGTTGTGTAAATGTTTTTCTTCTATTGTCAGGGATTGCAAGAAACTATAAAATTGGTGCCTATTGATCTCAAGAATAGGCCTACTTGGTATAAGGAAAAAGTGTATCCTGAAAACAAGGTAAACACATTGTGTAAATGTGACAAATTTCAAGTTATTTTAGATTTCAAGGTAGTGAAATGCTGCTCGAATTTAAATCTGTTTGCTTTCGAATTTCAAGTTATTTTAGCTGCTCTGCTGCTTGACTTGAGACGGGTCATCTCATCGTTTGCATTTCTCTATGTAGGTGCCATCACTAGAGCACAACAATGAAGTTAAGGGGGAGAGTCTCGATTTGATTCAATATATCGATCAAAACTTTGAAGGGCCTTCGCTTTTTCCTGATGTAAGAATCATGTGTTATCTGCTATGTTAGTATCTCATATTTGCTTTTGTGGGAGCTGAAGTGCTGAATGATTGCAGGATCCAGCCAAGGCGAAGTTTGGGGAAGAGTTGTTGTCGTTCACGGGCACCTTCCACAAAGCTGTGAGTACTTCGTTGAAAGAAAACAGATTAGACGAAGCTGGTAAGTTTGGATTGTAATGGAGGATTGCAGTAATGAGACGATGTAAAACTAATAGTACAAAGGTGGTTTTGGTAGGTGCTGCTTTTGATGAGATCGAGAGTGCTCTATCCAAATTCGATGATGGACCATTTTTTCTTGGCCAGCTCAGTTTGGTGAGTGAGACATATGCTGTCATTTTACCAACTTGTATATGAGCCTTAGGTGCATTTAAGTCGATAATAATGGAAACTACAGTAAAGAGAGATGCTATGGTTGATTTTAAATGACATTGATCAATGTAGGGAATTTTTCTGATAGAATGCTTCCTTTCATCATCTACTTCAGGTGGATATTGCCTATGTTCCTTTCATCGAAAGATATCAACCCTTCTTCTCCGAAGTGAAGAACTACAACATTACAATAGGCAGGCCAAAACTTGCAATATGGATTGAGGTATAGTGTTAATCATTTCCTTTGGGATCGTCATGAGTTGTGACATTAATCTTTTTATAGTAGAAAACAGCAATTTCTTATAGTGTGAGTTTTGTAGGAGATGAACCAGATAGAAGCATACAAACAAACCCAAAGAGACCCCAAAGAGCATGTCGAGAACTACAAAAAGCGTTTCTCAATGGTGATTTTCTCGAACTCTACTTTGCTATTCTTATCACAGAGACTTCTCTCGATTTTGTCTTTACTCTTTCCCTTTGCAAGTGCAGTCTTCCGTCTCCTCTGTGAAGTCTTCGGCTGCTGCCTGATGTTGCATGATCGGTGCTCGTTACTGGTTTTCATGTGCTTTACTAGTCTCTTTCAGGAGTAATTCTCACCATTGTATCATTAGTTTTCCGGGCTATAAATGATATGAACATCTCACGTGTTATAAAATTTACATTTTTGTTAAAAGTAAGTTGGATTTGAAGAAGAATATCTGCAATTTCATTTATAGCTCAAGATGCACACAAGATCCATCATTAAAAAATCTACACAATATTCAGATTCTCCAGAAACCTAATGAGCATCGTACCAATATATACACATCATATAATTTGGTCAATCTATTATTTCTGCTATACGTATGTCTGCTGAGACGAATCACCCCGATTGGCATGGCTCCTTTAGCTAGCCAAATCTCGAGAGGACTAAAATGAGGCAGTTCCCTTCCTGTTACTGATGATGTTTCGGCTGTTTTGATCGGATTTAAAGGGTTCACTGAAGGCTGTGGAAGGCTGTCGTGGGAAATTGTGCTCGATTTGTCAACGGCATGACAGAAGTGAAGTACTGAGAAGTCGCGGGAGAGAATCCTGATGATGCTGCAGAAGAAGCCAATACGGGGACGGGGCTGACCATACCGTGGCTTGGCATTTTCCATGTCCAGTTTGAGTTGTATCCAGGCAAAGGAACAGCTTCACCACTTATTCTTGTAGCTAATTCCTAAGAGTCATAGAAACTGCTATTTGTCAGCAACTTCATAAATCAAATGATGCATCTTATATGACCAGATATGGAACTAATATGTTTAACATGAAGCAAGAAGAAGAAATTCTGGGAAATTATACGAGAGAATCTCTATGAAGCCAGTTATCTGATACAAGATAATGATGAGGCTTTAACAAGAAATCTCCTAACATGAAAAGTTGCCTAATTCAAGTATGATAATCTTCTCCTAAGAAAATGGGCCTCTCCTTACTGCAATGTCTCAACTTTGAAGCAGAATGATAAGTTATCAAGTAGGAGTCTTGAAAGGAAAATTCACCTTATTCTGTGGGGCAAAACCAGAATAGATGCCTGCCCACATGGGAGGATACTTTTGCATTAGTTCTTGAGGGGCAGAGATCGGCTCAACCTATAAAGTTACACACAAATATGATCAAAGATGCGGAAACAACTGTTCTAGCATCGAAGAAGATGTTCATATGCTTTGAAGAATTGAAAAGAATTTCAGAGAGATTAGACTATATACCTTTAATCTCTTCCCATCAGGCAAATCACTGGACTGGATAGGAAAGTGCGGATTTCTGGCAGTGACGTTCCCCTTTGGACCATCCGAAGATAAAGAAATTCCGAGGTTGAGATCAAGACTGCTGCCATTCCCTAGAGTAACAAGGGCATCAAAAGATAGCTACTCTGAGTGTGGACGACAATGCAAGAGAGATCGACAGAAAGTAGCAACGAGGTTGAAAACAGCGTGATTCGCCACATATGACATACCTCCGTTTCCAGAACTCAAGTTCATCTCCCTGTCATAGTTACTGAGCTCAAAGTTTGTGATGGCTTCTATCCCATTCGTTTTGATGGCTTCTTTATCATAAGCCCTGAATCCACAACAGGAAACGGAAAAGCTCGTTATGAGAGGTAAAAAAAGAAAAATCCGTCTTGGCAACACACGAAGTCTTATGCAGTATGAATTCATGATCACAAGGACCTTGCAGCCTCTACTTCGCTCTCGAATAACCCAAGATACTTACACCTGCAATACCATTATAGTATCATAATAAAAGGGGTTTCCTCTCTCCATTCAATTCACTATCCCAAACTTGTGCTCGAAAATCAGAAGTCATCATACATTAATTATGATCGATGAAACCACATGCATCTCATAAACACCATGTACAGGAAATCAAACTACTGTAGTTAGTCAATGAAGCATTTATAATGATCCAAGGAAAATTCTTACTTCTTTCCAAGGAATTGACCCATTCTTGCCTCCCAACGACCGCATTTGTGCAGGGTTACGCCTCTGTACTTGGAGCTTCCCCGGGCAAAACCATTGCTCTGGCGGCGCAGAATGTGGACAAACTCTTCCTTAGTCAAATTCTTCATCTGCAAAAATTGTCAACAGAGTAAGCATACAGGAGAATCACAAGAAATTAACAGCCACAAGCTTATACACCTCCAAACCTGTTTCATCTCCTCATCGTAATCACCGATGGTGAAGTTGATGTCAGCATCGACTCCACGAAACTTGATCGCAGCACGATCATACGCCCTGAACAAACATTTCAAATCGTGATCAGCGCCAAAAACTTAAATCAAGAAAACTTCCAAAAATCTGAAGTATGAATCAAGATTCTCACCGAGCTGCAGCATGTGCTGTATCAAATCCCCCTGAAAAGAAACCAAGAAACCAATCACTAAAACAGATACATAAACAGATATATGTGAACCTAAGCCAAAAAATTGCTCCGTGCTCTTACCCAAATAGACTTGTTTGCCACAATCCCTGCAAGAAAATGCCAAGATTCAGTAAAAGGACCACAAAAATGTCAAAAATTACACACGAATTCACCACCAAACTTCATTCAGTCAGTGATCTCATCTGCAGATTCAACACTCTTCTTTTCCACAAATCAATTCCTAATTAATTTATGGTGATCGATCTCAAATTTATCAATAACGCAATCAAAACCTAATTCAAAGCTTCTTGATCATAGAATCGCATTATTTGATTGAAAAACTTTGAAAAATCATGAAATTCCAAGACTACTAAAAATAGAACTAGTGCAAAATTAGGCATGCATGCAATAATATGTATCTATATGCGTGTATATATGTGTGTGTGTGTGAGTAGAGACGAACCAAATATGCGATTCCCATCTTCCAGTTCTCCGGTAGAAGGTAACGCCCCGATACTGCGAGCTCCGGGAGCGGGGCCCACGCCTGCTCTTCTTCGCCTGCGGCGCCAGCGCCGGAGCGCTCGCCGGCAGCTGCGCCTTGTAAATCCCCAATTCCACCCCGCCGGAGCCGGCGGCGACCTCCGGCACCGCCAGATTCAGCCAGTACTTCGCCCTAACCATCGGCGACGGCGGCGAGGCGCCGATCGGGAAGAGCTGCAGCTCGCTGCCGCCGTCATTGTTGGCGTCGTCCTCGATCTCGATCACGTCCTTGTCGAGGATCGAGAAATTGAGCGTCGCCGACGCCGATTTCTCGAGCGTCCAGCTGCTGCAATCGACCTCGTCCCCGCCGGCGGCATTATTCGTGGCCGAGGTCGTCGTCGACGCCACCGAATCGGCCGTCGCCGCCTTGCCGCCGGAGCGAGGCGAGTCGTCGACCGAGAACGCCGCGTCAACATTCAGATCCAACATTTCACTCTCCGCTGCGTGTTTGTGCGCGAATTTCTTTTTATTTTTTTATTTTTTTTTGTTGCAAGAACACGCGACTCTGTGTGTGTGAGTAACCGCAGCTAGCTAGTGCGTTAGTTACAGATATTTTTTCCTCCAATTAAATCACATGAAGGAGATGAAGAAGGTAGAGAGAGAAAGCGCGATTGCTGCAATTGAAGAAAACCGAATCTCAATATGCATTTCTTCAAGTGTATGTATCTCTCTATATCTATTGGAGAAGTAATAAAACCTCAAATCCAGAATCAACAGAGTGTAGATACACCTCCCTGTATGTATATATATATATGCAGAGAGAGAGAGGGTTTTGGTGTTTGAAAAAGGAGGTCAGAGAAGTTGCATTTGAAGACTGGAGGGCGTTAATTGGTGGTTAATTATATGAAAAAATTTAGAGAGAGAAAGAGAGGAGAGAGAGAGAGAGAGAGAGGGCTAAGAAACAAAAGAATGCATGATGAAGAAGATGAAGAAGAAGATGAATAGAATAAGGGTTGATTGGTAATGTAAAAGTAAGAGTGGGAATGGAAGCATATAAATGGTTGTTATGCACATCAACTCCAACTTGTGCAACTTCCCTATTTCCATGTGCCATTTGCCTTCTACTCTAAATTTCTCTCTTCTCCTCTTTAATCTAGGTGGGCTCCTATATTTTTAATTTAATATTATACTCCCTCCATCTCACTCCTATTTTTTTATTCTACGTTTTGTCCCATTTAAATGCCTCATTGCTTAATTTTGTAGGAGTTTTCGTAAACTCTGTCCCATTTTTCTAACGAGCCGAATGCAAATTGTATTCCCATTTTAACGTTCTGCTAAATAATCGTGTCCAAAAGAAATGAGACGTTTCGGGAAGGTCGAAAGAGAGTAATATTTTGAAATATATATAATCGAGCTAAGAGCAAAATTGTTTAAATAACTCTTTTGAAGAGAGTATTTAATACTCCCTCTGAACCATTACACTTGACCGCTACTTTTTGGGCACGGAGATTAAGAAAAGACTTTTATGAAGGTATAAAGTGTAAATAACCCACCAACTTTTGATGTTTTATGTGTTAACTTTTTACCTTTTTTAGAATGGGTCAAGTTTAGTGTGACAAACAAAAATAGCAAAAGGGCCAAGTATAATGGTTCGAAGGAAGTACAATCTTGTTCGAGTCTGGCACAATGCACAATATAGAGATTCCTAGCTCTAGCTAGATTATGAAAAATGTTCTCAACTTTGACGAGATTTCGAAAAATATCCCAATGTCACAAGTCGAAAAAGAAATACAATTATGACTAAGCATTGATCTAATTATATCTGTTGTTTAAACGAATTACACGTTTAATCAACAGTCCTACGTCGAAATTTCTATATTGGAACCATTAAATATATAAAAACTTAAGTTTGAGACATTTTTCAAAACGTAGTAGAGATTATAGTTTGCACTTCAATACGCAATTAAGAACCTATAATAATGGCCACGTGTTTATGCTTGTGTGAGCTCCATACTAATACAAGGTGAGATTATATTTACATCTTGCTATCAACTCACGATGAATCGTGGTAATTCAGTTGATAAAATATTTTCCCTCCAATTAATAGGCCGAAATTTGAAATATCTCGAGTGTGAATTGTAATATAAGAAAAACACACTTGTGACTTGTTATGTTTATCTATATATTTATATTATTAATTCAATGCTTTTTCTCGTGTGCATAATAAAGAAAGTCAATATATAATAGTACAAACAATCGAAAGTTTATTTAGGGAAATAAGTACAGTGCAGAAAAGCAGCAACAACATTATGACAATGGTACATATCACAGCTGCTCTAATTGTTGGCCCATAAATGTAATCCAAACCATAACTTGGAAAAGTCTCAAACTATTACCACATTTGTTTTATTGTGCAACTCTTATTAGTAGTTATTATTAGTAGTATTATTTAGTCTCATATTCATAAAAATGATGCTAAATAGCCACATTATGGTCACCCACACAAAGACAACATTAGTACTTTTAAGTGTAAAATATCAAATAAAATTAATTTATTTTAAAATTTAAGTTAAATTTATACTCAATAATTGTTATATCCTAATTTGAATGTTTAATCTATATTTATAATAAAATAATTATTTTTTTATTTCAATTTTAAAAGTTTAAATGAATAATTTTTTTCCTCTATTGAAGTAAATTATGGCCACCCACATTATGGCTGTATAGATTTATTCTATTCAATAGTACATATGCTAAGAGAATAATCATGATCAAATACTAGTATTTAAGTTCTAGCTAACGCTAAATGGTGTTAGTCCATTAGATAAAAACTAACAACATGTGAATTCTTTTCTTGGGAGGGTAAATTGCATAACTCACAACTAACTCAAATTAATGCTTATTCCAGTTGTCAACTATAATTAATACTATCATATTAGAGCGTTTATATTCTAGAATTAGTGGGGAATTAAAATATAAAAAAAAATCGTTGTTATGGATCCAATGTTATTGTAGTATATAAAAATGATTATAAAAGAAGTATTATTATTATATTATATACATAAAAAAAGTTATTTCGGATGAAAATTAATTCTGATAATTCGCTTAATCGAAATTCATATGGTACATTGATTCTTAATTAATACAGTAATAATAGAATAAGAATAGTCACCAGAATCCATCCCTCCAGATATATTTTAATTTTTGGTATCCAATTAAGTGATAGCATTTATTCATTTATTTATTTCATGATGCAAATTTTACTCCAGATTTATCATAACTTTTAAGTTTACAGGTGAAGTATATATGTGCATTGGACATACAAATTATGGCTTCATACAAATACACATCATTAAAAATTCATTAGCTTTAACATATTTTCTTTAGAAAAAAAATAGATGCAAGAAGATCCATACCTTATATCAAAATAAATAAAATGCATTTTAAATTACCAAACAATCCTCAACACTGGAAATAGCATATCAAAAAGGTATATATAAAAAAAAAGGTGAGTCTGGCACGAAACTCTCTCACGTGACAAAATCCATAATATGGGTTAAAATCAAAATCCAAATACAATCAAATACTTTGCAGATTTTCATAACTACAAATTATTGGATTGAATTTAGATTCAGATCTTAGCACCGTGAGACGATTTCACAAGTTTTTTGTATTATTATATAATAGAATAAAATATTTATTATTATTTCTAGTAAAAATGCTATTGGACTACTTTTTATCCTTGCATCAAGATAAAAATATCCTTGACATAAAAAAAAAAATTATATTAAGATGCCCCAAAAACTAAAATAATCACGACGAAAATAACAACCTTTAAAAAGGTGGAATGGTAAAATTCATGTCAATCTCATGTGTCCATTCATTATTAGTCTTAGAATGACTTTGGCATGCCAACCTTAGTCATGTATTATTTGGAATATATTTTGTTATGAGTCAAATCTTGTTGCTTTTTCCCCTTCCAGCAATCAAAATATGTGTATTCTTGACTAAACCATTATCATTTATCCAATCAATTTTTTCCATTTAGAAATAAACATTCAATTACAGTAACCAAAGTATTATAAAAAATTTGATGACGACTTGGTACAGATAAGCAATAGTTGACAAATGATATCCTTTTTTAAGCCAATTGTTGATTGATATTTACAAGAATCCACACCTTAAAAACTCCAAACCAACTAAACTTAAATTTTAAGTTTTTAAATAAGTATATGATCGATTCAAAATCGAAAAATGCATATTGTTTAAACCCACTGACTTAAATAATTTAGTTCTCATCCCGATAAGCCAACTGTTGAACTACTCGACCAGGCTCTTCTTATTTTTATTTTACAAAATTTACAAAGGAAACTCATTCTTTTCCAAAATCATTTATTTATGTACATGCATGTTTTCATTCTAAACTTTGTTTGGTGCATATTAAGTATGTTATTGCATTTTATCACATCTAAATTTAGTGTGTAAAAATAAATATATAAATTAATAATGTGTACAATAATTGTTTACCTGTATTTACAAGCATATATTATAATATATATAGGACTATAGGAGAGTGCTATGGATAAATTTTTGTTCCACTCTTCAATTGTTCGTCCAACTATTCACACACTCTATAATCTCTCTAGGTGTCATATTTAGGTCAGTTATTAATGTAATAAATTGCTTTTAATGCGTGTAATGTTTATATATTTGTATTAATGTTAATATTGTCATTTTTTAAAATCGTTGTTTCATATTTTCTTGTGACTTTATATAAATTAATAGTACTAACGGTGACTCACCCCTCAAGTTAAATATATGCGTCTACCCCTGCCTATATTTATTGGAAATGATAATTATGATTTTATAGGCTACAAAGTATGCATGCTTTAATTACTTGCCTTACATTTGTTGAACGAGCAATTTTTGTCCAATAAACTGACTTCATTTTCAAATTCAAAATTTGCCCACTTTTATGATACTGGAAGCCATGTTGATAATCAAGAACGGAAATGTTAAATGGACACTAGGTGTCCACACAAATTTGGACACCTGAGGCTATATTTGTAATATTCTGTCATTAA
>JAYJMF010000028.1:1339800-1358135 GCA_036873715.1 Salvia sclarea
CACATACACATACACATACACATACACATACACATACACATACACATACACATACACATACACATACACATACACATACACATACACATACACATAAACATTACCAATAATCAGTTTATATTATATTTAAAAAAGTGCAAGAAATACATAAAAAAAAATTACATTTAAATTTATAATGATTAATAATGAATTTTGTTACCATGCATGCACTTGGAATAAGCTAAAATTAAGTTATAATTGAATAGGTGATAAATTATTTTGGATTATTTAGATCCATAATTGAAAATGTGAAAATAGCCGTGAAAAGAGATAACTTTTTTTATTGTTAATGGAAAAAAAAACACACACACTAATTTTTTAGGTGATTCTAACGCATGACCTCTTTTAAGTTTCTTCTTTGTATTCTTGTGATTTTGGATGTGATCGGCCATTAAGTTAAAGTGTAGTCTAAGCAATATTGCATATATGAATTAATGAAATGGAAGAATATTTGCAAGAGCTAGTTGTATCCTTGTTAGGAACTACTTTGGTAGTTTTGTAATTTTCCTCTTAGGTATATACATAGGTGAGGAATTAATATATGCAGTAGCAAGCTATTCTCTAGCTTAAAAAATATTTTTGTACGTGTCATCTTGTATGTTTTATTTTTTGAAAACAAAATTTATAGTTCTTCTTTCTTGTACTGTACTCTGATGGTGTGTTTCTAAAAAACTTTATATAGTATTGGTTTTTTTTCCTTATTTTTTGGGAGAGAGGTAAAGGAATATGCAAAGTGGCATTCTTTATTTTCCTAAAGAAAATTTCTATTTGAATTCCTACCTCCCATATGTGTATGTAACATAAGAAACTCATAAACACTTGATACATACTTTTTTGGCGAAGTCTTCTATAAGGTCATCCTGAAATAAAGATATGTGAGTATCATGCTTAATCAGAAAACTTTAATTAAATATGATCTTGATATTTTTTAATTAAATATGATTCTCACGTGATGACGTGCTTACGAAGGAACATCTTTTTAAATAATTGTAGATATATGCAGAGGCGGACCCAGAAAGGGGCATAGTGTACACCCAATTTCTTTTACAAATAATATATTATATATTAAGAATTTTTTAATATGGGATTAGTTTTATGTAATTATATATTGTATTTTGAAAGGTTAAATATAAGTTGATCTCCCGACGTTTTGTAACTTTTCACTTAATGTCCTGAGTATATTGTTTTTAATCCCTAACATTTTAAAAAGGTTCACTTAATGTCCCGTCGTCGAATTCTGGCGTTAAACGCTTACTTGACTTACCAGAGTGTCACCTTTGACTCGACGTCATAAAAAATGCATAAAAACAAACTTGTAAAATCCCCAACATCTCTAAAATATTCGTCTTCCTAATGTACATAACGTGAATATATCAATATTTTAGGACTTTTTTTTATGTTTGATTTTCTTTGTCTTTTACAACGATGTGGAGTCAAAGGTGGAACTTCGGTAAGCCATGTAGGTGTTTAACGCTGGAATTCGACCGACGGGACATTAAGTGATTTTTTTTGAAATGTTAGGGATTAAAAGATAATATGCTTAAGTTGAGACATTAAGTGAAAAGTTGCAAAAACATTGGGACGTTAACTTTGAAATATATAACTTTAATATTCAACAATGTTATGGGATATATTGTTTTAATATTATATTTTTTGCATGCATTTTTATATTGTAATATTTATCTTATCCCTGAACATAAAATTTTGAGTCCGTCACTAAATACATGCATGCCTCCATGCTATATATAGGCTTCATAATTAGTAAACTGAGGGAGGGCCTATATAGTGTGGGCACCTGCGACTAACTTATTTGAATTAGTAAGAAAGAAGGTTTGAAAGATTACCCAAATTTAACCATCTTAGTAATTAAGTATTAATAATAGCTAGGGGTAGGACAAGCCAAAAAATCAAGGGTTAGGTTTACTTAATTTTCGCATAGGCAGCTAAACACTATATGCACTTTTA
Organism: Salvia sclarea; assembly: GCA_036873715.1. NCBI lineage: Eukaryota > Viridiplantae > Streptophyta > Magnoliopsida > Lamiales > Lamiaceae > Salvia > Salvia sclarea. The sequence goes on from JAYJMF010000028.1 coordinate 1,341,805, forward strand.
TTTATTTTGTCTGTTAGTGCAACATTCAATTTTCATAGTGTACCTTAGATATATTATGAGATAGAACAGTATATAATAAAAAACTTATCCAATTTTACTGACTTTTAAAAAAAGTATATATATAGGTTGGACTCAATCAACCACTTCCCCCATGTAGACATGCGGATTTGACTTAGATAAACTATATATAGGATTAACAGGATTGCATAATTAATTAATTAACAGCTACATCAATATATGCATATATATAAACCTTAGTTTTGTTGTTCTTTGATTTGACTTTCTATTCTAGAAAATATAAAATTTAATGGAGTTTTAAATGTTGTCAGTTAATATATTAAAGCAATTAAAGTAGGAGTATATAAGTTCCTTCTTTGCGTTTTACTTTACTGAGCTATTTATAATATATACTGCAAGTCCCTTAAAAACTAAAAAAACTAAGAACTATATATGTTAGATAATCATTTTAAGTATATATATTCCTTTTCTTTGTGTGCATATGCAATTTTTTTTTTTCTTTTTCAAAATGAAGTTTGATGATGTAATTATGATTTATGCGATCTTTCAGTCTCAAATAGATTAATATGATCACTTTATACGACTTAATCGTACACATATAAATATTACTAATTAATAAGCTACAATATTAGACAAAAGTAAACACACAATTCTTTATATATGCAAAACTATTAATATGTGAATTACGCTTGTCATAAATTTTTATAAAGTTGAAGTGAAAATGTAATTTTGAAATGCGTGCATGTGTTGATCTAGCGTTAGAGGTAAGCGCATGAATCAAAGGTCGTAAGTGTTTTTTTTATAGAATTACACCAAATGATATGTATATCATAATAAATTAAAGCTCAACAACGCATGCAAACGACACTACTACACCACACAAAGACAAGACAACTACCCGCTTTCAGGCGGGATAACTATCCACACTAAAGTGAGAAAATTCCCGCACAGAAACAGAATTTGAAGCCAAAACCTCACAAGGGAGAGTCATTGGGTGCCTCAACTTAGGGACTTTGTGTTGTTGTTGTCGCTAGTTGTAGAGATTGCCTTTGTGAACTGCTCTTTTGTTTCTGCTGTTGTGTTTTGTGTTGTGTTTTGTTCTATGTGGGGCATGTCTTATGCCATGGTTGAAATACAGATATTTTTCTTGTTTAAGAAAAAATTGGGTGTCTCATCTTAGCCGTTTGAACTAGACCTCCTCACTAAGGTCTTAAGTTGAATTTACCATGACCCAATTTTTAATTATTTTTGTTAATTTGACATAAAGAACAAAAATTTATGTGAAATTTTTTATGCAACATATTAATGTTTCAAGACTTAAAAACATAACTAAGCTGATGTTGTTTAGTCGAAAAAATTATCATGAAAATTTGTGATATTATGTAATCGGTATTTTATTTTAGGAATGATGAAGAGAAGTAGAGAACTATGTCGGTAATTCTAAAATCATATTACAGGAAAAATTGCTAGAAAAAAATATTGAAGTGAGTTATAATTTTATTTTATTTAAAATGAGAACATTTACTCTAAGCAAATAAATGTCTTAAAGCAAATACTCATACCATCCACAAAATTCATTTACTTGAACTCTATTTGCTTTAATTTTCTTTAGTCAGTTTACAAAAAAAAATCATTTTCATCTTATGAACATGTTAGGACCTTATAAATTATCCTTGCAATTTGTGAGTTTCATTTTTCACTAATTTTGTAGGAGTATAATTTTATTATATGTAATTCGTAGCATTAATTGAACAATTTTTTATGTTAAGAAAAGTAATTATATAGGTATAATGAAATCCGACGGAATAGAGTAATCAACCCCGATCGACTTTGCCCAGTAATAATTTGCCACGTGTTCCTATCAGCGTAGATTCGGATAAGGTACGGTCGGCCGCTTCGCAGGTATAGTGGTACGACCTTTTTCATTTGGACCCTAAAAAGAAAAGCTTTATTTCGCGGTCAGAAACACGCGCCTGCTGGCGCGTGGGGTTAGCCTTGCCCGAAAGGTGGGAGATTTGATCAACGGTGAGGATTTCATCAAACAAACGACTTCTATTTTTTTGGTCCCTACTCTATTACGCACAATTGTTATATGATTTATGACAGCGACGTCAAATTTGTAATTATATTTCTTTTGTATAATTTTGGTTTGCTTTAATTTCCCATATTTCTCGTAGGATTTTGATTCTTTTGTAGTTTTCGCAGCAAACAAAATTTAGATAAGCAAGTCATTGCCTCATTAATAAACTACTATAGATATTTTTGGCGCAGCCTAAGCCTAATGCAGTATGAAAAATGTGGACATAGTACATTTGCCAGTTGTCAAATACATATACTTTTGCAACTCCATACATAATTTGTTTGTTATTTACAAAATTGAGTACATAAAATTCATATTTTGTTACATAATTATGTTTTCCCAAGTATTTCTCGCCACTCGTCAAGTTTCTTTATATGAATATTTGATCAAAGTAGAAGACATAATATAATATATAATTTCTGATGAGGTAGATCTGCGGTCATATGTGAAATGTGTAAATCGTCTAGATGGTTATGGAATTCGAGCTTGAGATATTTGTCGAGTTATGAAGCTGAAAATATATTATATTAGGCACCCGACCATGCTAGCTATAATCTAACTCGCCAAAGAGTTGGTTAGCATTGCAGGCACTGTGCACCCGAACCAATTTTTTGGGGCATGTTTTGTTTAGTTTGGGCTAGACTTTTACTAGGACTAGATTAAGGGTATTATATTCGAAAATTATAGTGACTTTTTTTTATTTTTTTTAATCGGACAATGTTAATTGTTAGTAGTTAGTTCACCAAGCACCGAACACTCCAAGAAATCATCACCAAGCCCCCTTATAACTCATAGAAAATTCGTTCCCAAAGTGAATCGAACCTGGGTCTTCCACTAAGGGAGGAACCCGATGGCCAGTGGGCTAAGCCCCTGGTTCGAAAATTATAGTGCTAAATCTTTAGGTTGATAACACTTCCAAATGTACTCTCGTAGAAATGAATTGGGTAACCAATTCTCCCCCGTTTAATTTATTTTTAGTTATTGCGTTTTACTTAGGGTAGTCCCAATAGTAGTATTTTTAGAATGAAAAAGTTGGATGATCCAATTATTTAGTGGAGTTATGATGACTAGGCATTATGTACATACTTAGCTTCTATGGTGAGAAACCAACTTCTGAATTCGAACACTTTTTGGTCTCGTTCGGAAAATTCGGGCATTTAGGACATTCGGAAAATTTGCATCCAAATTAGTGATCAGGGCCGGGATTAAGCTTTATCCTGTTTTGGGATTCGGGATTCCCGAAGTCCCGACCGGGACTGAGACCATAAAATTGGCGAATTTCGGGACCAGGACTTCAGGACAAGTATCCATTGCCGTCTCGATTCTCAACCCTAGATATAGCAGAAGTTGCTTTTCTAATACAACCATTGGGACTACCTTAGTATCTTGATTAACAACATTTAAATTTGAGAATAACTATCCTACCATTATAAATTTCGGAAAAGGACGAGAAACATCATAGATTAATTTTTGATTCTCCACTGCAAAACTCCTTTGTTCCACACTTGGTATTCCATGAACAATATCAATTATATTAAAATATTCTACTATACTGGAAATTTCCATTTTAATTAATTCCATATATAGTGAAGCACGTACTATGGAACATACAAGATGTACTCATCCGGCATAAATATTGGAGTGTGCAATAGTGAAATTTCATTAATCTTTCCCAATATGGCAGAACCATTTTCTCTTGCTTTTGAATTTTTTCCCCTAAAAATATGAGTATAAGAAAAGCAGCACATTCCTTAAAGATTGACATTAACTAACACAAAAAGGCATACCCCTTATTACTTAATGTTATCTTGCAAGTATCTGATGTTTTTGTCTTGGCAACAAAAGTATATGACCATGATATGTGGTGACAGTTAAACAGGGGGGGCTGGGGTGGGCCCAAGCCCCAATTAAAATTATGCAAATATTCTGCAAGTGGGCATATGATTTCAAAGATTTTTTGGGTATTATGAGATTAAAAAAAAATAGTTTCTTGTATAAAAATCAGGGGGTTTAAATAATAAAAAAATGGTGGGGAAAGAGTAGATAAGAAATCAGTGTACAGGGTGTACTTGTCGGCAGGGGTACGAGGTTTTAATGCTTTTTTGGCTGTCAAAGGCGACGTGGCCACTTCTGCTCCTTTCGTAAGTTGAGTCTCCTCTGTTTAGGGCTATTATTTGCCGATGAAATGACCAAATTGCCCCTCCCACTCTATCTCTCAATTATCTCACATGTGGTTTTCTCAACTTGGGCCTTGTGTGTTGTAATTTCCATTATGGGCTTTGTTAGGTGAGACGAAAATGGACCATTTTTAGATAGGTTTGGTTTACATTAAATTAGGGCAGCTTGTGGTGTGAGTCTTTTCGTTGTCGTTGTTATAATTATCCACGTGGTGAATATTCGAGTTGTCGAATCATTGCGGCTAGGGCTCGTATCGTCGAGGTTGGCCTCGAGGGCGGGCGAGCGTAGGCGACAGTCCTTGATCTGCAATCTTAGGGAACTTAAAACAACGTCTTTTTATATGGTTTAATTGTCTGTAAATACATAACCTTCGCCAAAATTTTGGCTTTTAACGTTAAAAAATACACGAACTTTACAGATTTTTGAGATTTAGCCTAATTCAAAAGTTTGTTGACCAGTAACTTACTTTTTTGGAGTCTGATGGGCGATTTGAAGGTACCATTAGAAAATTCTCAGTGACACTTAAACCCAAATTCCAACAAAAATATATAGGTACAAATTTTCAAAAAAAAAGACTTTTAAGCCGTTCTCCGACCATTTTTTATGATGAAAACTACAAAACGGGTACTAGTAGATGGGTATCGTCGAGAGCATTCTGATGGTAGTTTTGAATTGTTAATCGAACTCCAAACAATCAAGTTACTATTTAGCAAACTTTAAATTTATGACAAATTCCAAAATCTTGTAAAGTTTATGTATCTTTTGATCAAAATAATAATTTTGGTTAAAACCCAAAATTTGGACAAAGTTTGTGTATGTATTGAAAACTAAACTTTTTATATTTATAAGTTATAAGATTTAATGTTGATTTTGAAGTAGAGCCGAGATTTTCGTGTACGAGACGAGTACCACACGTTGGATACAATCTATATTAAGTGCAATGGCAATTTCTTATTATTAATAGAATTTTCTTTTGAGTGTCGCTTTGTGTTTTAATGATGGTAGATAGATGGTCCCTTTTTATTTATTTTTGGCCATGAGCCTTCCTTTAGTTATTGTGCGTCATGATTAAAGCTGCAAATAAATCGAATTGCTCGGATATTTGTTCTTGGACATAAACATGCTAAGCTTGGGGTTTAATATTAATTGACTCGTTAGAATGTGAGCAAACTTAATGATGATCTCATGAGAGAAACATGAATATGAAGCATGCTAATTATTTGATTGGCCTTTTGGTTACAAGGAAATTATGGATTTTAGTAACATATACTACATATTTTGAGAATTTAATAGTTTATTTTAAAGGGGGAAATTGATTTTTTTAGATTTAATATACATATCGAAACTCTTGTGGATTCGTTGAAAGTTTAAGCTCAATTCTCAATCAACACATCAAATTTGAAGTTGATAATGTTTTAGTTCGACTTGATCGGGTAGTTGTAATCTTTACAACCTACTCAAGAATGATACTTTCTCCATCACATGCGAAATGTTTAACTCCAATTTGAGTTGTTCCATTTGTGAGTCATGTTACATTTTTAACTATACTTATTTGGTGAACACCATTTTATTTCAATTTGAATATTCTCCTATGTAACCGTGTAAAAGAATAATATACAGTCATTTTGAATAATATTGATTCTTTACATTGAAGTGCGAAATTAATTTTGAGAGGTGTAATGAATTGGAAACGTTATGACTTAGTATGATTTATGAGACATGGTGCAGGTTTGGGCCTTTACTTTTATATTTAAAATGGAGCCCAAGTTAGAGCCCAAGCCCAAATATATGTATTTTATGGCCCAATTCCAAAAAACTATTTATCAAAATATGCTAAAGAGATCATTGACAACAAGAAATCTTCCCCAAAACTTTTCTACTCCATCTTTCACACTAAATAATAATGAAGCTCAATCTACATAAGCCCCTATGCATCAATGTTGCTAAAATAGGTAACAAAACGCCTTCCTACAATAAAATAATTCCCATCTTCTATGTCATCCATACGCGCGACTTCTAAACGCCACTTCTAAACGCTTCCACTTCTCCGTGCATCCGATACGATGCGCGAGCACCTTCCCTCGTCGCCTCCTCACCATCTCGTACAATGCCGAGAAATCCGAACCACAAAAACTGTTCGAACTTCTCCCGTTTTTTCACCCGAAACCGCCTCCCCTTCATGTGCAAAATCGAGTGCAAAAGGACTCGTATAAACTATAAACTACCAATAGTCTCTGCAGGAGCAAGAGCCGTCGCGAAAATGATGGAATCTGTTGGTATCTCTCAAGATGATCTCCCTATCCACCACCTTCGACACGAACTTGAACGCCGTGTGGCAATCCCCGCACACCCTGATGTTCTTCTTGATCGAGATGGGGGCCCCATTTGGCGTGTTGAGCAGCGCAAACGCCAGCGCCAGCTTCTCGCTATGCAGCTGCAGCCTCTCCTCCCTCTCCCGCTGGTCTGCGTACCAAAGCACGTGGCTCGTGTCCGGCTCATACCCGATCTTCTTGATCTCGTCCACAAGCTTCTCCCATGTCTCGCGAATCTCCCCTCTCTGCGGGTGAGAGTCATCATTCGCCACAAAGAGATGCACGGAATTCCCAATTTCCACCCAACTACAAGCCGGCTCTTTCTTCACACCGCTCTCGACCATCATCTTCCTCACCCTGGCCGCCTCGTTGTGCCTCCCGTGAGAGGCGTAGATATTCGAGAGCAGCATGTGGGGCCCGGATTCGAGGGGGTTGAGCTCGAAAACACGCTCAGCGGCATACCCCCCTAGAAACATATTCTTATGCACCCTACACGCCCCGAGCAGAGCCTTCCAAACGGCCGCTGTGGGCTCAATCGGCATTCCCAAGATAAACCTCTCTGCACGCTCGAGCTGCCCGCCTCGACCAAGAAGATCAACAACGGCCACGTAATGAGTAACATCGGGCTCTATCTTATGCTCCTTCATCAGCTCAAAGTAATGCAATCCTTTCTCGAGAAGCCCGGTGTGGCTGCAAGCGTTGAGCACGCAGAGGAAGCTGACCTCATTCGGCTGCGGCCCCAAACCGCACATTTCCTCAAAGAGATCAACGGCTTCCTCGCCACGCCCGTGCTGTGCATAGGCCGTGAGCATTGAGTTCCACGACACGACATCCTTCCTCACCAACCGATCAAAAACCTTCCTCGCGTCGTCAATGCTCCCTCCCTTGCCATACATGTCGAGAAGCGTGTTCCCAACGAAGGCGATCAGCTCCACCCCCGACTTGACCATGTCCGAATGCGCCCACCTCCCCTGCTCCATGGCCCCGCTGCTCGCGCACGCTGCAAAGATGCTCGAGTATGTGAAATGCGTCGGCCTAAATCCGCCCCTTTTCATCTCCAAGAACAGCTTCATACAATCACGCCCTTCGCCTTCCCTCGCATACGCTGCAATCAGAGCATTCCAAGAAACCTCATTCCTAATCTCGAGCAAATCAAAGAGGGCTTTCGCCTCCGCCATTTTACCACACCTCGCGTACATATCCACCAACGCGCTCCCGACATAGACGTTCCCCTCGTAGCCGAGCTTGATGCAAGCGCCGTGAATCACTCCACCAATCGAATCACTCTGCAAACCTCCGGCCGATTTCAGAGCGCTCCCGAAGGTGAATTCATTAGGCCGCAAGCCGAGCTTCGCCATCTCCACAAACAATCTCCACGCCTCATCAAACTCGCTAATCTGCGAATAGCCAGTGATTAGCATAGTATAAGAAACCATATCTCGTTCAGTCATTTCGTCGAACACTTTATGTGCCATTTCCATGTCGCCACATTTGGCATACATATTCATAACAGTGTTCTGCAAAACGACGTAGTGACTAAACCTAGACGCCGCGAAATGGGCGTGTGCTAATTTCCCCTCTTTCAGCTTCCGCTGATTGGTACACTTCTTGAAGAGATCGACATACAATCTCGCGTCGGGCTCGAGAGCGCGGCGATCGATGAGGTCGAGGACGAGGAGATTGCCATTTGGGGATTTTCTGAGAAGGTCCTTATCGTCGATTACACCATTGAATTGATCTGAATCCCTAGTTTCTTCCGTTTCTGATGATTGAACTGAGCCCAACGCGGATTGGGAACTGCGAGAGGATGAAGATAGGAGCGATTTGAAACGCCGGATATTTGATGTTGCGCGGAAGATTGGCATTTGTGCGGTTCCCTTCATGCCATCACCGCTTGTTGTTCAAGCAATTTGATGACTGAAAGTGAAAACGACCAGCTCGACTGTTCGAGTGAGTGCGTGAGTTCTTTTGCTGTTCCATTTTTAATATTTTTTGAATTTAATTTTACTGTTCCATTTTTATGGAAACCTAATAGTATTATTTATTAAAATAAAACATAGAGTATAGAAATTCGCCATATAAATTGCAAATTCGTGTAAAATTGGTGATTTTGGGTCAAAGATTATTCAACGATGATTCTCTCTATTTCTCTCACACACAGTACTCGTCAACTAATTGGGTCTGTTGCTGTATAGTTCACACCAGCTAATTCTTTGAACCTCCCAATCTCAGTAAATCTTCAACGATCCACAGTTTCTCCATCTCTCAATTGTGTAAACCAACACACCAAATTGAATTCCGCCACTTGATAAGCTTGCGCCCAATATGGCAGCTTATGCCGCACTTGTTTCACTTGCACAGACAACAGATCTGTTCCTGAATTCTGATAAATGTTCAATTTCTGTTGATGAAAAAGCACAAATTGCATCTATCCGCGAGTACGCCTTGTACCTGATGTCATTCCTCGAAGACTTCCCAGAGAAATCCAGCCGCTTGGAAGGGAAAATTAGGGATATAGCTAATAAGACCGAAGTTATCATTGAAGATTTCATGTGGAATGAAATTCGGCTGAACTGGTGCAGTATTCAGATGCTCTCAAGATTTGAGTTTGGAGAGCAGCTCAGAAAATTAAGAGAGAGAATTTGTTCAATTGCTGGGAAAACCATGGATGAGCGAATCGTGGGTGATTCATCTGCTACGGTTTCATCTTCAAGACTTGCGTCTACAATCAACAGTGATGTGGTAATCGGTTTAGGTGATGATCTAATCGCGATTAAGGATCGGCTTTGTGGAGCGTCATCAAAGCTTCAAGTTATACCTATCACAGGAATGGGCGGGATAGGTAAGACTACTCTAGCTCGAAATGCTTATGATGATTCTTTGATAGTTGGGTATTTTCATGTTCGTGCTTGGGTCACAGTATCACAACATCATAATGCACAGAGAATTCTTTCAAGCCTCTTAGATTCGATGAATTTGCTTTTAAAAGAGCAAGTGTTAGGAGAAGATATTGATGAAATGGCAGAAAAGGTGTACAAATGCTTAAAGGGAAGGAGGTATCTGATTGTAATGGATGACGTTTGGAACACAAAGGTTTGGGATGATGTGAGGAAGATATTCCCAGATGATGGCAATGGAAGTCGAATCATGTTAACCACAAGGGTATCAAATGTAGGTGTTTATCCCGAATCTTCTATCTCTCCTCATGAGATGCGAGTCATGGATAAGGATCAAAGTTGGGATCTACTTAAGCACAAGGTGTTCATGGCTGGCCAAGATTGTCCTTCTAAATTGGAAGAAATCGGAAAAGAGATTGCACGAAGCTGTGGAGGATTGCCTCTAGCGGTTGTCCTAGTTGGAGGAATCTTGTCTGCAGTTGAGATCAATGGAGTTTCGTGGAAGGAAATTGCAGAGAATGTCATTTCAATTGTTGATAAGCAGTTGGGGAAGATATTATCTTTGAGTTACAAACACTTGCCTCAACATTTGAGGCCGTGCTTCCTATTCATGGGTGGCTTTCCAGAAGATTACGAGATCCGTGTCTCAAGGGTCTTCAAATTATGGGAAGCTGAGGGATTTCTCAAGTATGATAATAAATGTAAAAGCTTTGAAGATTTGGCAGAAGAGTATATGGAGGATCTTGTCAAGAGAAATCTTGTATTGGTCGTCAAAAGGAAGACTAATGGGAGAATCAAAAGTTGCAGCCTCCATGATCTGGTACGAGACTTGTGCGTGAGGAAAGGCTTTAAGGAGAAGTTTCTTCTACATGTTACGGAGACGTATACTTATCCAGAAATCATTAAAGACTTTCGTTGCATTAATCTTGTTGGTTGTCCTCTAAACAACATTTTGGTTCCAACCCTCCGTTCAGTGTTAAGCCAGAAAAATGAAACTTCACTTAGACTAGATTTGGTAGGAAAGTTCAGACTACTGAGGGTATTGGATCTGATAAATGATTATATACACAATTCTCTGCCTTCCCAAGTGTTTAACCTATTTCATTTAAGGTATCTTGCTTTAGGATGTTTTGTTGAGATTCCTTCGTCCATATCAAAGCTTGAGAATCTTCAAACTTTAATCATTTCTCATAGGACAAGCTTTAAGAAGTCCCCTGAATATTATTCATCCTTGCCAGTGCAAATTTGGAGTATGCCACAGTTAAGGCATCTTGTCTTCTCCTCCTCATATATTTTACCTGATCCTCCACCAGACAGTTTAACTCTTCCTCTAGAAGACTTGCAAACACTTTCCGGTGTAGCAAGTCTTGTATGCAGTGAAAGGATCCTGAAACTGATTCCAAATATAAAAAAGTTGGGAATTATTTACTCTAGGAACGAAGATTACAACCTCCATGATCTCATACATCTGCACCAGCTTGAAAAGTTGAAAATAATTAGATACCGGGATACGTCTTGGCTAATGCAAAATCCTATATTTCCTTTGACTTTGAAAAAGTTGACCTTATATGGCGGGCTATTCCCTTGGAAAGATATGGCAGTTGTTGGTGGTTTGCCTAATCTTGAAGTGCTTAAGCTCAGATTCTTAGTTTGTGGTGGCGTCACATGGGAAACAACTGAGGGAGAATTTCTTCAGCTGAAGTTCTTGCTGATTGAAGAATCAAATCTTGAGCATTGGATAACTGAAACCAGCCATTTCCCAAGACTCAAGAGGCTGTTGCTTCATCGTTGTTGGGATCTGAGCAAGATCCCAGATGTTATTGGAGAAATTCCAACACTTGAGCTAATTGAGGTGGATGACATGAACAAATCTCTAGTGGAGTCGGCCAAACAAATACAAGAGGATCAACTGGAAAACTACGGAAATGATGCCCTTCAAGTTCGTTGCATTCATTTATAACAAGGTTAGATGTTCAATATTTTCCAGTCACTTTTCTCTTAAGCAAAATAATTCGAACCTTGATTTGATATGTAACTCATATATGAACAAGACTAGTGTACAATAAACTGTGGAAGTAGAGTGACCTAGTATATTTTATTTCTGTACTACTCATGGCTATTTATTGGTTTGTTTTGTGAAAAAAGTTCATATTCATTATGTGATCTAATCTATTCTAGTTACTCTGGAACTTTGAATACAGGAAGCAATCTGAGATTTCTCCTTGGCGATTCATCAGGGCGTCTGCCAGATTCAGTAAATACTCTCTTTACAATTTGACGTTGTTCTGGGAAAAAATACATTAAAATAGGTACATTTTCTCCGGATCTTATCGTTGTAGGTCTATTTCCGCTGTTATGATCAATGAATATAATTTCTGGGGTACTTGCTTATATTAATCTTTGATACCATGGTTGAGAGTTTCATGTCTTGGAAAGAGAACATGATCATTGGATATTGATATAGCAGAATGATCAAAACAGAGAGCAGATATCATTTTTAAACTCAATCTCTCTTTATAAGTAGAGCTCATTACAATTGTTAATTGATTTTCATTTTCACTATTCATTGTTGGAAAAACCTGAAATGTTGGCAAATGCTATGCTAGAATAGTACAAAAAAACATAACCTATTTCTGTGTTTCCAGTGCAACCAGTCTAACAAACATAGCCCATTTCGGTGTTTCCAATGCAACCACTCTCTGTATGTGTTAGTTCTAATTTCGCCTCAACTATCCCTAATTGTTGATTGTTGCAATACAATACCCATCCACTGTTTCCTTTAAGCTAATCAAGGATCTTTGATGGACCCAGAATCTCTTTCTCACTCCTCACTCTCATTGAATTTACCGCTACTTCCCTAGGCTCCCCAAAACAGTTGAACGACACAACATCTCTCTCCTCCTCACTTACCAAAGTCAAGTCCCTACCTTTGATCAGCTTATAGAAAGTATGGCAGCTTATGCTGCTCTTCTTACCCTTGCTCAAACTTCAGACATGGATCAAAGTCATGGTAGATATCTGTTACCCATAGCTGCGAAAGATAGAATTAGATCTATCCATGAGTACGTCCTCTTCTTGCTATCGTTCGTTGAAGATTTTCCTGAAAAAGCAAAATTTTGGGAGTGCAAAATTAGAGATGTAGCTTATCAAACAGAAGATATTATCGATCTTTTTACTTGTAAATTGGAAGACCGGCTCAAAGATGTAACCCAGAAAATTGGTACCATCGCTGGAGCAATGATGGAAGATCTACTTGCTGCTATTTCATCATCAATACTTGCACCTGCTGCTACATCATCATCATCATCAAGCGTTGCGCATGCTCGCAGAGATATAGTGATTGGTTTAGACGATGATGTGATAGCAATGAAGGATTGGCTTTGTGGGCTGTCATCCAAACTCCAGGTCATACCCATGCTAGGTGTGGGCGGCATTGGTAAGACCACTCTTGCTAGAACTGTTTACAATGATCCATTAATCATGAGGCATTTTGATATTCGTGCTTGGCTCACCATTTCAAAAGAATATAGTCCACAGAAGTTGAAAAAAATTCTTTTAGGTCTTGCAGAGTCAATGAAATTGTTAAAAGTGCAAATGCCCTTGGTTAAGATCGATGATTCTGAAATTTCACTGAAAGTATATAAAAACTGAAGGGTCGGAGGTATCTTATTGTAACGGATGATGTTTGGGGTACAAAAGTTTGGGACAATGTAAGAAATATATTCTCAGATGACTGTAATGGAAGTAGAATTGTGTTAACCTCAAGGGTGTTGGGCGCAGCAGCTTATCCCGACTCTGATAGCCGTCTTCATCAGATGCAGTTCATGACGGCTTCTCAAAATAGGAATTTGCTTAAGCACAAGGTGTTCGGAAACAACTATTGCCCATGGAGTTTGCAGAAAGTTGGGAAACAGATTGCACAAAAAGTGTTTAGGACTGCCCCTTGTTGTTGTCCTAGTTGCAGGATTCCTCTCTACAGTAGAACAGTCTGTAGATTCTTGGGAGGAAATTTCCAAAACTGCAAATGCATCTGTCGGGCAAGAGGCAGACAAGATACTATCGTTGAGTTACAGTCACTAGCCTCATCATTTGAGGCCATGTTTTCTGTTACTTGGAGGCTTTCCAGAAGATGCAAAAATATGCGCTTCAACTCTTGTTAAACTATGGGTGGCTGAGGACTTCGTGAACATGAAAATGGATGCAGTAAAATCTTGGAGGAGGAGGCAGAGGAGTATTTGGAGGATCTCGCAACTAGAAATCTTGTAACTGTGACTAGCAGGAAGAGTAATGGGAAAATCAAGATGTGCAGCCTCCATGATATGGTACGTGACTTGTGCATAAAGCCCATGAGGAGAGGTTTCTCCATGTTCTTCCACAAGACTTGGTAAATGGACATCGTCATCTCAGTTTCAATAGTTCCCTTGTAGCTTCCTCGAGCTGTCTGAATATTCGTACTATTCTAGGTTTCCGACTCAAGAATTTTCCTAGTTGGCAAGCTTTTTTTGTACCCTTTATATTGATTAGGGTATTGGATGTTATAAACATATACCTAGAACCACCTTCCCAAGTCTTTCTGTAGTTTCATTTAAGATATCTTGCTTTCCATAGCTCTTTAACGATTCCATCAGACATATCTAAACTTGTGAATCTTCAAACCTTGATTGTTCATCAAACCCAATTATTTAAGAGAGATTTTAAATATTTAGCTCATTTCTGTTTGCCACTAGAAATTTGGAGTATGCCTCAATTAAGACATCTTGTCTTCTATGACCTTTATATGCTACCTGATCCCCCATATGGATCAAATCTTCCTCTAGATAATCTCCAAAGTCTATCACTTGTAGAAGATCTTGTATGGAATGAAAAGATGGTGCAAATGATTCCAAATGTAAAAAAATTGGAACTTGTCTACCGGAGCAATCAAGATTATCACTTCCATCATCTTAAGCATCTGTCTCAACTTGAAAATTTGCATGTAAATGGATATCTTGGTTTTTCTTGGCTGGGGCAAAATCCCATTTTCCCTACCACACTAAAAAAGTTGGCCTTGGTTGGTGGTGGATTTCCTTGGAAATACATGAGTCTAATTGGTTCATTGCCAAATCTACAAGTGCTTAAGCTACTAAATCACGCGTGCCAGGGTGAACGTGGAAAACAGTAGACGAAGAGTTTCCTCAGCTGGAAGTTTTGCTGATTGACACATCAGATATCGAGCAATGGGTAACTCAGAGCAGCCACTTCCCTAGACTCAAGAGCCTAGTGCTTCTTTCTTGTAAGAGGTTACAGAAAATTCCAGAATGCATAGGAGAAATTTCGACACTTGAACTGGTTAAGATAAATGAAGGGTTTCTTGTGGAGTCTGCTATGAAAATCAAAGAGGATCAAGAGAGTTACTGAAATTATGCCTTTCAAGTTCAACGCGCCCGCGACGATGAGGTAAAGAGTTCTATCGATCCTAGTTTCAAGTCTCATTTGATACACTGATATAATGGTGGTTTAATAAGCATTAGTAATCTTTATATAGGGTTACCGTTGTATTATTTGTATTTCCGGCAATCAAACTGCTATACTGATAAATTTGCATTTTATTGCTGCAGCAGTGGAATAGCAGTATGAGTGACAATCAACTCAAGATCAACAATCTGCTGACTGGTTAGTACTATTCTTCCATATTCAATAACATTTGGTGCATTTTTCTCATATTATCTCCGTGGTAAAAATAGGGGATTTTAAGAAGCCAAAACTTTGGACGTGGTAACAAGTGTCTGCTCCAATATTCTTGGAGTGTCCCGGATTTTCGCCTAAAGATCAACAACGTATTAAGAATAAAGTAAAGGTAAGATAGATCCTTAATTTCCGGAAAAACATGACAGTTTATATTTTTTATTCCTCGATGCTAGTAATTAGATTATCAAGATACGTTACTATCACAGCTCGATAATAAAATTTGAACTCAAACCTAGTCTCAGTATTGGAAGCATGCCATGGTAGATCTAGGGATAGGAGTTTTGATTTAATCATAGCATGATAAACTCTTTGAATGAATTTACTTTAATAATCTAGTGGTGCATGTGATTCTTCACTCTCTAGTTTCTCTGTTTCAAGTTTCAACCATTTGATCAGCTCACACCCACTATGGCAGCTTATGCTGCACTTGCTATAATTAGATCTTAACATGGAAGGTGACTTTCTTGCTGTCGTTTCGTAAGGAATTTCGTCGATTATGCCATCGAATTTCTTCCGCTTTTGAGCTGAGCCCAATGCGGATTGGGAACTGCGAGAGGATGAAGATAGGAGCGATTTGAAACGCCGGAGATTTGATGTTGCGCGGAAGATTGGCATTTGTGCGGCTCCCTTCGTGCCATCACCGCTTGTTCGTGCAATTTGATGACTGAGTGTGTTCTTTTTCTTTTTTAACCAGCTATTCTTTTATTTTCCCAAAGCTACGTGGGATTTTTTTTAAGTGTCATATTTTATATTTTCTTTTTAGGTAAATAAGTGTCATATTTATACAAAAATAAAGTGAATTTATTAATATTATTCTTATAATTATTGCGGATCTTTTATTTTTTAATTCTTTATTCTTTATATTATAATTAAAAATGGAGAAAGTAAAATTATACATTTTTTTTAATTTATATAAAATGATATCATAAAATACTTATAAAAATATAAAGGGATTATATTCATAAAAAGATTAAGGAAATTTGATGTTACATTGGTAGTTTACAAAATTCTTTCGTATTTTTATAAAGTGTTCTAATTTATCTGTTGGGAAAATATATGTAGTAAAGTTCGTTGTTTTAATGATCCCAAAACCTCCTAGACATGCCTTAGAATTTTGAT
>JAYJMF010000028.1:1388998-1399008 GCA_036873715.1 Salvia sclarea
CATATTCAATATGAAATAGGCAAAAAGACTATAATTATTAATGGAATTTAAAGTGATTAAAATAATTTTATTTGTATATAAAAGTTAAATCTATATACTTAATTTAGAAAAGTAATACATATATTTACGGTTTTGATGAATAATAAATTTATAGATGAATAGTAGTTTGAAGATTATAAAACTTTCATACCTAAAAAAGATTTGATTTAAATAATTGACATCAAATTTGAATCCTAAATTAGTACTTTCCTTGTTAAAAAAATTTACTTATGAAGACGGAATATGCTATTTTATAATATTAATAAGTTGACCAAAAAATAATTAAATGTAAAATGTCTAAATAAGGAAAATTTACATGGAGGCCTTGGAGAGAATTAAGGCTCCAAATCCTTTAATAGAGAAGATTTCAATTAGCTTCTCTAAAGTTCTTCCCATAATTATGGATCGTGAGAAATTTATAACTATAAATTTAAATCTTTATGTTTCATTTTGCACTTCAAAAGAATTTCACGAAATACATCTTTTAGTGAAAATTTGTTATGATTAAGTATTTTGACATTGTGTTTTTAAATTCTTTAACTTTGATACATATCTATCTGTCTATCTATATATTATTGAAATCAAAACATCGTTTCACATCATCATGTATCCCTATAATTCTTCCATTTCAAATATTCTAATTTCTGAAATTTTTGCATTTTAACATTTTCTTTTGTAAATTTATTATTTACTGTAATTAGTCAAATTATTAATTATTTGTCGTGGTGATTAGTCATAATAATATTACCAACGATTTGGGTGCACGTTACCATAAAAAAAATTAGCCATGCTTTGAGAATTCTCATTTAAAATTGGACAAACTTATGATTATAGGTCGAGCATTATCCTTAATTTTAGGTCTATATTGTGGTATCACCACAAGCATTTATACTTATTTATTTAAATTTTTTATTTAAATATATTTTTGATTTTATATTTTATTTCTACTATTTATATTATAGCCCTTCTATCTTACATCAAAATCTTATGAGACTTTATCAAATGAAAATCTTTAAAAAAGAACTTTTATTTTTTTCAATTAGTAACTCATATTTAACTGACGAAGTGATTTAGATTCATACCGTACCACCAATAATTCGAGGTAAATATTATTTGGCCAAACCAAAAATTTATTTTAATTTATTGGATACATAATCAAGGAGCATTTTATATATTATTTGATTAGTGAAGATTAGTGCCACATCATCCCCCAAATCTCTCTACACTCTCAATGTTAATTTTCCTTTTTATAATTTTTTTTGTATTTTAATTATTTTTATATCAATATCAATGAATAATTAATTAGGTTGTAAATCTTTTATTTGTGTCAAGTTAGCATAACTGGAAGATTAATATCTCTATCTAATTTATTATTAATTTCAAATAATAATTATTTATATATTTTTTTAATGAATAATTTAGTTATGACATTAATTAGTCAATTTTTTAATTTATGTCAACGAGGCAATACTACTATTTGAATTTCAAAATTCTTTGTGGTATATATTCGATATTCAAAACCAAAATACATTACCGATTGAAGATTTCATATTGATATATGAGTTTGAGACGAGATGATATAGAAAAATTATTATGTTATATAATACTCCCTCCGTCCCATTAAGCTTGGCTTGTAGCTTTTGGGTACGGAGATTAAGAAGGTGGTATTTTTGTGTGTAAAATGGTGGAGCCCATTATGAAAGTGATATTTTTGTGTGTAAATTTTTTGCCATTTTGGATATATGCCAAAACTATTGGGACAATCTAATAAGGAAATGATGTCAAGCTTAATGAGACGGAGGGAGTAAGATTTAGGATATGTACGGGCATTTGACGAGGTTATGCAACATTTCAGCGGGGGAGTCGAGGTGATGTGAACATGGAGCTTTCCAACGAGCACAAATTGCCTAATTTTAATTTAATTTGACAAAATAAATAATTTTGATTAAATATTTTTTTGGTAAATTGCTAATATCTATATTTTTATTAAAAGGGAATACAAATTCCCAAATTGATTTCAAATCAATTTCAAATTGATTTAAATTTGGATGGCGATTTGGTGGTTCTTTAAAAATCAATGCTTATTTATATATGGTTTCTTGATTAACTCATATTGCTATATGAGTTTGAGACGATTAATATATAGTAAAATTATTTTTAAATAAGATTTGGGACATGTTCGACCATTCCAACGAGCCGATGCAACCATACAACGCCTCCGTCTATATGAGTTTTAGACGATTAACACAGGGCCGGGGCAAGCCTAAAAGGGGCCCCGTGCCAATTGAACACATTATTATTTTATTAAATTATATGATAAAAAACAGGAAAAAAAATAAAAAAATAATGCTTGGTATAGAAAGGGTTAAAACCTATTATAATTTTGTGTGGGCCTTTTTATAAGAATAGCCCATTATTTACCAACACATTCTGAATCCAAAAAACGCCCCAAAACTCCAAAAATAATTTAAAAAAATATCTCTGCTGGGAATTGAACTCAACGCAATATGAACAATGTAAGAAATTTTGCCAACTACTCTAAGATAAATATTTGCAATTTCAAAGAAGAAAAATATATATATACATATTACATATATATATGGACTTTAATATTTTTGGGGACCCTCATATTTTGGGGGCCCTGTGCGGTCGCCCACCCCGCACGGGTCCCAAAATCGCTACTGGATTAACATATAGTAAAATTATTTTTAAATATGATTTGGGACATGTTCGAGCATTCCAACGAGCTGATGCAACCATACAGCGTCTCCGTGAGGCGATGCAACCATGCAGCGTTCCAACCAGACAAGTCAATGTGATGTGAACGTAGAGCTTCCTAACGAGCCAATACTACTATTTGAATCTCACAATTTTGTCTTTGAGCTCGCTTCGGGTTCGCCTTCGACTCTCCCTCGCTCGACTCATGGCTTAGAATAGGAGCAACAAACAATTGATACTTTATTATATAATTAAAGTGCCTTTTTATATAACTAAAAGTGTCATTTTAATACACTAAGAGTGTCATGTTATATAACTAAAAGTGCCAATAAAATAAAAGCACAAAGAATATAAAATTAAATTATAAAATAAAAAGAAAAAATAGAACAAAAGAATAAAATAAAAAAAGATAGAAAAAAAAACATGTAAAATTCGAAAAAAATACTATATCAAAATTATACATTTTAGTTTCATTCGAATAATATAAAATTAAATTATAAAATAGAAAGAAAATAGAACAAAAATATAAAACAAAAAAAGGAAAAAATAAAAAATAAGTAAGATTGAAAAGAAAAACAAAACAATCTCACTAAGACTGCTGGGAGTCGAACACACGTCTCCAAACACTAGCACTTAAGGTTGGGCCAAGCCCAATTGGTCTACACTACTTCTTTTTAGCTTAATAGACATAAATGTATATAAATATATTCTGTGCGAGCGGGTCGCACGCCACACAAAAATATTTGTGATGAATAAATATATACAATAAGTTAAATTTCACACATATATTTCAAATTTCAAGAAATTCTAATTAAAGATTTCAGATCCTTCGAGTTCCACTTTAGTAAAGTTTCATATATTTTAATTAAATAGTGTTCGTATTAAAAAAATCACTGTGTTAGAAAATGAGAAAATATGATATTTTAAACTAATAAAAAAGTCGTCACTTCACAAAATTTTACTGGACTAGAATTTGTATTGTTTAATGGGTTTCATGAAGGCCCAACATGAAGAGTATTTGATATTAATTGAAGGCCAATTTAATTCAGCGATTCTTATATCTTTAGGGCTTAATTTATTGAATTTGTATGGTATAATAATACCTCTACAAATTAAATAATGAGTAGTATTAAATAACGGGTAGGTGAAGAAATCTATAAAGACCAAATTACTTGCAATTTCACACATAAACAACTTGCAAGCTTTCTCAATTTTGAATTTTTTCTTCTTATTTTATATAACTGATTTTGTATTCTATTTTTTTGATAATTTTATAAATCTTTTTGTATTACGATCGCAATTGGACTATATACGAAGATATATATTTGGCTCACGGGAGCCATCACATGCAAACATGGTTTGCTTATGGGCTACCAGGTTGTGGATGTTGCTCCACGCGCTGCAGAAGAAGATCATTAACCCGATTTCTAAGTTGGCACAATAATTGCAAATTGACAAATATTATGCAAATGACTCAGATTTTCTAGCGTTTATCCTTTCATTGGATACATAACTCTTTTTCTAATTTGATTGCTCGTCTAACACACAATCCATCTTTTATTGTTTATTCCTTTGTATCCCTCTTAGTTTGGCTTAGGAGAATTTGCAACACTTAGACGCTGCCTCCTCCTTAATGAATGGTGGTTGTGCTAAAAAAGAAACCTTACGTTTTAATTCAAGAATAGACAAATACCTTGCAAGAGAATAATAATGGTTCTAATTAATTAGTTATAAATTTATTGTCGCACGTGATTCTAGAAGTCCACAATTTTCAAACAAAATTTAGACTTACATATTAATTAACAGACATTTATATGATACCAAAACATGAATTACGTACCAAACAAATTTTAGAACTTGTGTGAGCAACTAAAGAAAAGTACTTTTCGTTAATTTGAAATATCTTACACATAGTCAAACACCCTCCAAAGTCCAAACTAATAAGTCGCACCATATTCCTTTTACAATAAGATCAAATAAGATTGAAAACTACTAATTACCCTCTTTTCTAATAATTTGACCAACCACTTTGAAAAGTTGTTATCGGATCACAAGATATCTCAAAGACTTAATCTCAAACTCAACCCAAAATATTTTAATTACATCAAATATCAAGTACAAATAATAATATATATAAGAGTCAGAATCGGCATGCTAATATTAATTAAATAAGTACAAGTAGAATAACAAAATGAACTTCTACTCATATTTGCTAAAGCCTAATTAGGTAATTAGTTACACCAAGACCATGCATCGAAACAGTACAAACAACACAAAAACAAACAGCTGGGAATTTAATATCCTAAGCCAACTCCACATCAGACATATATCTCATGTCTCAAATGGACAAAAAAACTGATACTATAGCAGCAGTTGTCGAAATCGATAGTATGATTCCCCAAAGCCAAACATTTAAAGAAATTAAAAAAAAAAAAAAATCACATCTAGGGAAGATCAACCCTAACAATATATCTTCCTCTTATTCACCAATGAATCACCACAAGAACATGCAATTCGCGATGTCCGACAATGGTCCAGTTCCACAGAATTCGCAGGCACGTGACGCCTAAGTCCTG
The DNA here is from genome assembly GCA_036873715.1 of Salvia sclarea. NCBI lineage: Eukaryota > Viridiplantae > Streptophyta > Magnoliopsida > Lamiales > Lamiaceae > Salvia > Salvia sclarea. Next base: position 1,394,332 of record JAYJMF010000028.1, read on the forward strand.
GCCCGGACAAGGGGCGAGGTCATGGGAGAGTGCGGCGACAATGACATGGTCATGATCTCGTCGAGCCTCCGGAACGACAAGCTGATCTCGAGCTTGCTCCTCCTCCTGCAAGGCTTCTTGCTCTGCACCACCAGCTTGGAGATCCGCCCGAGCGCCACGCGCATGGTTTCGTCGTCCATGTTGGCGAAGCACACGCGGAACCACCCCGGCTGGGAGCAGTGGAACGACGCCCCGGGCGAGACGTTGATCCTCACGTCGTTCACAATGATCCGCCACAGCTCCATCTCGGCCTCGAACGTCGCCTCCTTGAGCAGCCGCCGCAGATCCATCCAGCAGTAGAGCCCCGCGCTCCCCTGCAGGCTGCCGATCCCCATCTGCGCCAGACCCCCGCATAGCACCCCGCGCCGCGCCCCCAAACGCGCCGCGCTCTCAACCAGAAACTTATCCATGAATTCGTCGTCCGACAGCATCTCGGCCAGGAGGCGCTGCGTCTGAGTGGAGACGAGGCCGAAGCTGGACATCTTGCGGGCGCAGGCGACGACGGCGTCGTTGTAGGAGTAGAGGATCCCCACGCGGAAGCCGGGGAAGCCGAGGTCCTTGGAGAGGCTGTAGACGATGTGGACGAGGCCCGGGTCGCAGGCCGGGTGGTCCTGAAGGATCTCGGCGATGCTGATGAAGGCGGGGGCCGCGAAGACGGTGGCGGAGTAGATCTCGTCGCAGATTAGGTGGATGTTGTTGGCGTTGGTGAAGGTTAGGGCCATTGAGAGAGCTTCTCGGTCGAGAACCGTGCCGAGTGGGTTTGATGGGTTGTTCAGAAGCAGACCTTTCACTTTGATGTTCGAGTCTTGGGCCTTCTTGTAGGCGGATTCGAGCGCGTCGCGCGTAAGCTTGAAATCGTTTGCACTGTCGCAGACGACGGGGACGAGCTCGACTCCCGTGCGCCAGGTCAGATCGCGGTCATTTCTGCATGTCCAAAAATCACGGATGAGATTCAGTGCCCCATAATTTATTTTATTGTATCCCAACTAATAAAAAAATAAAAATAAATGTGGTATAACCAACAGTGGCTCTCAAGTGGCTTATGACTCTTGTAAAGGAGACAAGAGTAGATACACCTTTTCTATTATTATATTTGATGAGTAAACTGGGCTTGCTTACGCTGGATAATAAGGAGTGGGCACCAAGAGTGCTTCGCCGGGATCGGCCAAGCAGAAGGCCAACGTCTCTTGAGCGCCGGTGGCGCCGCCGCTCATCACGATCCGGTCCGGGTCGAACCGGACTCTGTTTCCCCTCACTTTCTCCATGAATCTTGCAACAGCCTGCAAAATCAAAATTTCATCATGGCCTCACTCAAAATATAAATACTACAATCTTAGTAATAATAGAGTATATTATAATGTGACATACATTTCTGAATGCTGGCAAGCCATGATAGTCTTGAAATATGGCTATGTCCTTGAATTCACTCGCCCCTTCTGCCGTGCAAATGGAGGCCTTCGGGTTGTTCTTCACCCATTCCTCCACTAAGTCGAAGGATAGCTGCAAAATATATAAATAGGAACCCGATCAAATACTACAATCTAATCTTTTTTTAATTACGGATAAATACTTAATACTGGCAAATTCATCACTATCATCCACGTGGGTTCGAATCCCATAGTTGATTAATTTTTCATTTTATTTTCTGAATTCATCAACTTTAAAGGGAGGTTTTTAGAGATAATCAAATTTACCTGATTTTCTGCTAAGCCCATCTGAATAACTCCATTAGGATTTTTGGTGGGATGATAAGGATCGCTGTCGTAGGCCTTCCAACCGTCGAAAAACGCTGAGTTTTCGCCATGCCCGTCGTTGTTAGCAATCTTGGACAGAATCTGCTCTTGCTTCTTCATCGCTTGTTCCATTGTTTTTCAATGCAGTGTCAACAAAGAATTGTGGAAATGAAACAATATTGAACAAAAGAATGAAGCAATGAAACGAGTTAGATATTAAAGTTGCTTTTGAATTGTGAGATGATGCTTATAAGTAGAATGTTTAAGATATGGGAAGGATATGGGGTATATATAGTAGTAGGAATTGTGGTAGCACATATATATATGCAGTGATAATTTTCAAATGAAGTTTCCTATGAAGGATACCCTAGACTTGTTGAAATAAGAAAAGAATAAACAAAACTAGTCGAATTTGATCAACAACTATTTGAGTGCTTAATTATACTTCAATGTTATCTTAGAGTCGATCGTATATACGGAATGAATTGGAAAGAGAGGTGGACTCCTACGAGGACGTCCGCAAGAGGCGACATTTTGATACTTTTTTCAGTGCAAATGATACGTTCTGGTCACAACATAAAAATACTTCACATTTTTTAGGGGCGTATACCTTGGAATAGCATGGTGGATTGATAAAAAAAAATAACCAAATTAATCCACCATTTACTTTGATAGATTAATCAATTTTGAACTTGTTTGACCATTTTATCGTTCGAATACACAATTAATTCGATATTTAATCGATCTATCTTATCATTCAACGTAAACACTCATTCAATATGAATTACACTTTTAGAACGTACATACTTGCAAACGTTAAGTCAAGAGTTTTTGTTATAAAAAATGGATTAAATTTAATTCTACAATGACGTTCATACTCAAAATTCACGTGTGCAACTTATCATATCAAAAAATACATTTTTTCTTTGGAAATAAAATGCATTTTTTGAACCATGGCAGCCGTCGTTGAACTTGAATCTCGAACAACCTTTGATCCACAAATAGCCTTTACTATGAAGGCAGGAAATGAAATAAATTCAACAGTCATTTGTTTGAAAGAAAAAAAGCTTTTAACGCTTTACAAATTGTCAAACCGCCAGCTCATCACCATGAATGATCAAACCTAATGTTCGTCACTCGGAATTCTTATGCTCCATAAATTTTTATTTGCAATCATTTAGATTAATTTATTAATGGCTCAGAATTCATTATGATTTTGCAATCAATAAATAATTATATATAGTGTAATAAAAGTACTAAAAATTTCTATATTTCGGTTACCGCAATTTATATTTGGTTTAGATATCAATTTCCTGATTTGTGAAACAATCTGCCGTCCCATTTTGATTATGTGTGACAGTGAGATCTAATTAAGAATATTAAATGTGATTTTGGCAACGCAGAGAAGGTCATTAGGTACAATGTGAACTGTACAAAAGGTGCACACATATATGTGTGACAATTTTGAAAATTACACCGAATTATTCATCACTCTGTTTTGTCATCTTATGAAACATTTGTATTTTTTCGTTTCTTTTCTGTTTTAATTTTTTTTATAAATAAATTTTGTATTAAATGACACGACAACGTGTGCTAAGTAGGTTCCAAAACCAGATCGAGTTGTCCCGCATCACCTAATTCAAATAACCACTCGACCCCAGCCTCATTTAGAAAATCAATTATTTTCATTTATTTAAGGTCTTATTTTGTTATCTTCATATTTTATTAATTTTTCAGTATCAAAACACTATCTCCACGACCGGTTTATAAAGGATAAGCTAATAGTTAGGTGAAAGATATATTATATGATAGACATAAAATTATTCATAATATACTCCTACCTAATGTTCTTTTAAATTAACAAATCTATGTGTTTTAGACGAGTGAATGGTAGTATAGTTGGATAATATTTATACAATTTTTCATTTCCAGAGATATTAATTTGGAGAAACATATTCTTATGCTCTCATTGGAGCCATGCTTTTACGAAAATCTCATCGTGTGATAATTACAAATTACTAGTTCTTATTGTTCGAGCTTTTTATAAAATTGTAGGTATAATAATATAATTTCTCCATGCTGACTAGACTCATCTGTGACTAAATTATAATTCAATTTTGAAATAATGAATGTATATTAATTACATGTTGGACCAAAACAATGTCATTTTCACCGAAATTTTGAAAAGATAAAAAATAAAATGGGAAGTGTTGGATTATTTAATTTTGTTGGAGAGGGGGGAAGCCCTAGATTAATAAATTGAAAACGTGTGGATCCCCTGCCTCCGTTCGAGCAACCATTCCCTCAACTTCATATGTATGTTTCTATCCTTTTAATTAACTATGTTTTTCTTCAAAAATATTAATTATGTTTGAACTCTTGAAAGATGACAAGTTTATTCTATCTAGGTGTAACACAAAATTAATTTTTTTGTTTAAGGAAAAGCAAAGTTTTCGATTTATATGTGATATGCAATCTGCCGACGCATGAAGAGAAACGGAGTACATGCAGTGGCGGACACACGCACCATGCAAAGTGGGAAGCCTCAACTCCCCTCCTCAAATATATATACTTATTCCGTGCACAAAAAATTTACACAATTTTTAGTAGCATAAGTTTTAATAAATTATAATAAGTGTAAATTTAGTGAAAAAATAGTCATACAATTATAAGGGTAATTTTAGATAAAGTAGTGGATTATGACATTTTTTTTATATAGATAATGTCTCATTTCACCATTTTTTATTATTACTTTGTCCACAAATAATGTCTCATTTCACCATTTTTGTTCGTCCATAGTCTATTTTGCTCTTGTAAATGCAGATTTTGAATGTGTGTTTGATGCAAATGACATGCTACCTATTTATAGGTACAGCCACCACATGGGAGCCTGCTGGAGTCAACG
>JAYJMF010000028.1:1399108-1411718 GCA_036873715.1 Salvia sclarea
TTAAAACCAGAAACTGAACCCTCTCTGGACTTCAGTTTGGTGTCTAGTTCCCATACTGAAGTCAATCAGACTGAACAATTTCAGTCACAGTTTCTTAATCTCGTTTTAAAAACTGAACTCTGTGTCTTGTGTTGTATTATTCAAAAAGAGCCTACTGGTGTATTCCCCCCCCCCATACACCAGTTCTGTGACCCTCCGGGACCCAACAAATTATTTTGAGGGAGGATGTAAGACTTAGTATGAAGGAATTATATATGTTAATGACAGGGATTGGTTCAGGTGAGAAAGCTTTTTTTGATGGGAAATTCAAAGAATTGTCATTCATTGATCTTGGGAGATGAATGGATCAGATCTATTTTCGATCGTGCAAAATATTTTAACTGATTGTGCAATGATTTATTTATACATGAATATTATTGCGCAAAGTGTATTCAGTTGTTACACAAAATGTATCCAGTTATTGCACAAAATATATACAATTGTTACACTATGATAATATTACAGAATGTATAAAGTTGTTGCACAATGTTGTGCAACAACTTTATTGATTCTGTGCAATACAATTATACATTTTGTGCAACTCTCGTAACATTTCGCACATTCTCACGAAAAAATGTCTTCTCACAGTAACCAACCCATGTTATGACATATTTATATATATCGTCGTGAAATAAATTAATTAAATCAGTCCCAGATATATATTGATGCCTTATACCCACTTCACTTCTAGCTACAAACATGGATTTGGATATAAAAATCTGGGATCCTCTATCACCAATTCTTCGTGTGCCACCGTGTACCACTATTAATTTCACTATTTTTTATAAAAAAATTTTATAAAATAAAAATTTATTATTACATAATATATCGTGATTAATATTTAATAAAAAATTAGAACTTAAAAAAAAAATTATATATCATGATTTTGGAATATTTAGGTTAAAAAAAATACTTATTTTGGTTGATTATTCCAAAATCATGGTATATGATTTTTTTAATTTTTAATTTTTTATTATAAATATTAATCATGATATATTATGTAATAATAAATTTTTATTCTACAAAAAAATTATTAAAAATAGTGAAATTAGTAGTGGTATACGGTGGCACACGAAAAATTGGGGACAGAGGATCCCATCTGGAAAAAAAAAGAGCCCAATAATTGAAATTAGAAATCATGTTACATGTTACACGTTGGTAAAATAAAGCTTGTTATTCCATGCATTAAACTCAAAGGAAACACAAGCCCCCTTTAAAATATTGTCACAAGAGAGAAAGGTATATACTTGTTTGCAAAGACAAATAACAAACCCTTTGCATGATTCCACTCTCGAGCTCTTTTATTTAATATGGCCGTGCTTTAAGAACTTTTGATATTTTTCTTCAAGTTAAAACCATAGTATATAGTTTACATAAAACAAATAAATAAATGGATCCTATAATTAAGAAATAAGTATGGTATAAAATAAATAAATATATTAGTATATGATTAATCATGAGAAATTAAGTGACTATATATATAGATTTGAGTGAGTATGGAAAACTTACAAATGGTATATATCGGTTTGGGGGCTTGGTGGCTTGTTTCTGCCGTTTTCCAATAAAGGTCCATGTCTTTCGGTTTTCTCTTCTGTTATCTGCTTCTTTGTTGGTTCTTTCTTGTCTGTAATAGACGAGTATTCTTTTTTCCACACGGTTTTCACCGGGAGGTTTAAATGAGGTTCGGCCCCTAGTCTGAATTTGTTCTTTCAGGATTTTGTTTTAGGCTTTTTTTTCCTTAATAATATTCTATTTTGATGATTACAAATGGTATATATCATAACAATATTGAAGTACACACCATATATACAATTACATTGCATTGCATGAAGACGTGATTAACTACACCATCATTAAAATGGAAAAATACAGAAACCCAGAATACACACACATGCACTCCTAACCATTGTCTATATTAAATATTAAATTCCTAAATGAAAATGAATTAATATTAAGAACTAAATAAAGAACACACCCGCACACTCAATCCATTCCCGTTGAATACACACATATTGCACATACACACAGAATACACATGGAAGCAGCAAAAGTTGTTAGTGAAATTTATATTTTAAAAAATTTGAGTTAAAAATATCGACCCAAAATTTCCCTATACTTTTATTGGTGGTACGGAGTTTACGCAACATATCAAAAGTTGATTATTTCATAAAAATAAAAATAAAAATAAAAATATTTTGCTTGGTAGGGTATATCGTCCTATGGATGCCGCTTGCTACGTCCACCAGTGACACACACATAGCGTGTCTATGTTCCATCGACTGCTTTAATTACACGATTTTGTTATTTTCACAATTGTGTAACAATGTTTACACGATTTTGCAAAAACATATAGCAATGCATTTTATACTTATTCTTACACGATTTCAGGAACGTTTTCCCATTATTCTTTTAGGCTATATTGAAAGTTGCATCTATATATATATTTTGATATCATTATTACTCTTTGCTCGTGATTCTTTTCTATTGATTGTGATTTCATAGTATGTATATATATATATATATATATGAATACGAGGAGTCTGATTCACACAGCATAAAAAGTTGAAAGCTTATGATACACTCTTGACTAAGGGCGGCCCCCTTCATTCGCTACAAAATGGTGTGCCTTGATCACCTACTGTACGTCCATCCACAAAATGTCTGCCGACTGCCACTGCGAGAGGGCAGCAATAAAAATATGCGAGTGCGAGTGCGAGTGTGAGTGCGAGTCCTGCATCGAGGACTTGTACTCAAAGATCAAAGCCGCCCCGAAACAGTGGCGGGAGCTGGAGGAGCAGCGGTTTGCGCAGACTCCGCTGCACGAGGCGGCGGCGTTGGGGCAGACGACTCTGGCGGTGGAGATCATGAACCTGATGCCGTCCTTTGGGAGTAAGCTGAACCCGCAGGGGCTGAGCCCCCTCCACGCCGCCGTGTGCGCGGGGAAGGCCGAGACAGCCATGGCCCTCGCCAAGCTGGACAAGCAGCTGGTGCAGGTGAAGGGCAGGCGCGGCCTCACTCCGCTGCATTGCGCCGCGGCCTTGAAAGGCTTCGGCCATGACAAGGAGCTGAAGCTGTTGGCGGGGCTCTTAGCGGAGTGCCCCGAGGCCATGACCGTCTTGAACAACAGGCATCAGTCCGCGGTCCACGTGGCGCTCCAGAAAGGGAACGAGGAAGCTGCGCGCTTGCTCGTCAATTGGCTTGTCATTGTGGCTAGGGAATCTGATCTCTCCATCAAGGATGACCATGGCAACACCACGCTTCATGTTGCCGCTCGTTATTGCCATCACAAGGTTTCATTTTATTCAACTTAAGTAGGACTTATTTCAAAGCCCAATTCATTTTTTTTCAAGTCCAGCATTCAGCACACCCATTCTTTTGTTACACGAAAAACGTTCAGTTACACATGTTTTAATAAATTGTATTATACATAAATCGATCGGGTCCATATATAAAAGAAAAGTGAATGAATGTGTGCAGGAGGTACTGAAACAATTGATCAAGTTAGTGATATACAACAAAGAGAACAAATACGGCGAGACCCCTCTGGACATGGCCTGTTACTACAAGAACAGCGTGGCCAAAGAAATGCTGGAAAAAGCCGGCGCCATCGCGCTGCAGCCACGGGGACCAAGCAGCCTCGTAATCCCGGAGATCCAACCCTCAACAATGGTGAGCTACCTGAGCGGGAAGCACGCGGACAGATGGGCGGAGACGCTGACACGCGCCTACTACTTCATCACCAAGGAGCTGACCATGGAGATGCGCAACACCATTTTAGTGGTGGCCGTGCTCATCGCCACCACCACCTACCAGGGGGTGCTCCAGCCCCCCGGCGGGGTGTACTCGGCCGAGGGCAGCCCCATCGAACGCCTCGACCAGCAACACCTGCAGAAGCACCCCCCGGGCCGGATGGTGATGGGGACCATCAAGTACAGCTACTTCATGCCCACCAACACATTGGCCTTCATCAGCTCCACTCTCATCATCATCTTTGTCCTCCCCGACCGTGCTTTCATCATGATCCTGCAGGCCTGCTTGATCTTCATGTGCGTCAGCTACCTTCTGGCCTTGAACTTCATCTCCTACTACAACAGCTTCTCCAAGATCCTCGACTTCGTGTGCGGGGGCACCCTCGGCGCCGCCTTCCTGCTCAAGCTCGGATACTACTTCATCAAGGCGTATTACAATGAGGATGAGTGGCTGCTGCGCCGCCTCGGTGTCATGATCAGTAACCACTTTGGTGGGACCACCAGGAAACGTAAGGGTCAGGATATGTCCATGTTGAGGAGGATGAGGCAGCAGTATAAACTCATTAGTAAAAGAGACTTGGCTGCTGCTACCAAATCAATTCCTCCTTCCACTTAATTCTTCGTCTTTTTTTTTTGGATTTTTTGATGCACAAACTATGTGTGTTTGTGACTGTGTGTGTGTGATTGTTGGTTGATGCTGCATAGCTACTTGAATGCGGTCTCAATTTCAGTATAATAAAGAGAGGGTGCGTTTTGCGTCGTGTACGTACCTACTAATCCAATAAATAAGCTAGTGTTCTTTAATTTAATACAAATGCCCCCATTACTGATTCCATTTTGTATGTATTCCGTGTACTTTCTTTATTGATTAATAAGAAAATTTAAATGTCGATTCAAAGTAGATTCGAATTTGACAACTTTAATAATTTTTTGAACATTAATTATTCTACCATTATGTCAACTCATATGCATGCTCACAAAAGCATGAAATTCAAGCTGTCTGTCCTAATCCTATTGTCTCAATATGTGTTCAATTATAAGTTTTTAAAAGATTTATAATCCTTTTCTTTACTTTAGCTTTTGTTTGAGTTTTAGTTATAATTATTTTCAACTTACTAATTAAGATTTGGACGTCCCTCCGAGATACATCCAATTAGATTGAGCTCCAAATTGGTAAACTTTTTAGGACTCGTTTGGTATGAAGTATGTGATTAGATGTCATAAATTTGACTGTGATTAATTTTACAATATAATAAATTTATATGATGTTTGGTAGTATGTCTAAATAGTATTAATAATATGTAATCCATTGTTTGGTGAGATGTATTAAAATTAAATAAAACTAAAACCTGCTATAATTAAGATTTGTCATACGTATACCACCTCTGCAGGAGGTATACGTATACCCACAAATCCGTATAAAATTTTCAGACCTTTGATTTATAAAGTATCACGTATGTTGTACCAAATAAAATATTAGGGTGTATTATTTATATTATACATCCTAATCACACCTACCAAATGAGCCCCCAGTGTATATCTAGCCACTTAATTTGGTTTGTACAATAATACTTTAGCTATATTTTCAAGATAGTTTGTTATTTCATTGTTTATTGTTTTTGTACAATGAGCTTGAATTATTTATAATTCATAATTAATCATACGCTCTCGTATTAAAGTTTCGTGATTAAACAACCAATCAAATAAACCATTAAATGCAAAAATACAAAATATTTTGCTACCCAACCAAATTAATGATTTTTCTTTCTAGAGTTTGGTAGTGGTTCCACGCCTTATATCAAGTGGATCCACCATTATATCTCTCATGATAAATTAACTCAAGTTTAATTATTACTAATATTTCAAAATTATCAAACTATAGCATGTATTAATATTTCAAAAAAGTCTATAAACTACTCCATCTGTCCCGCCGAAGTTGTTACGTTTCTTATGGGCACGGAGTTTTAGGAGAGCTGAAAAGTCATGTAAAGTGATGATTGGAATATATATTATTTAAAGTTGTGTGGGTGATAAAGGTGTCTTAAAAAGGAAACGTAACAACTTTCGAAAAGGAAAACGTAACAACTGCGGCGGGACAGAGGGATTAATTAGAAATTGTTAGTCTACCCTTTCCTCTCTTGATTGATAGTAAGGTGTTCTATCTTTATCACTAGTAGTTAGATATGAGGTGTTGATTACAAAGTAAAGCAATAATATAATTATTTTAGACTATCTTAGGCTTATAAAGGTGAAAATATAATATAAAAAAAAGAGTTAAAGGGTAGTAAAAGTGAAATTATGGTTAGATTGGGGGAACAAAGTGTAAATTATCACAACAGAATAACGACCTTTTCTCCCGCTTCTTTTTCCTGCTTTTTACCTTTCTTCCTTTTTTGGACTGTGCAAATTTCCCCATTTTTCCACTGCCATTTTTGACTTTCATCAAAGATGAGAGAGAATATGATTGTGTGATGTGTTCCTTTAATTACGCTCGCACAAATCTTGCAGGAAATGCTTTTTCAAAAATTGAGGATTGCAGAGTAATATTAGTATATAAAATTTGTTGTTTTGTTTGGGAGATGACCCACATGAGAGGCCCAGTGTTTTGGACGATCTGCAATCCATGGTTTGAACACAACGTGTTTGACAAAATGTCTAAACCACTCTTCCAACGCCAACCTCTCTCCTCACTGCCATTACCACTCTCCTCCCTCTCATCTCTCTCAAGAATTTTCAATTCTGGGATTCCTTCTCCATGGAAAAGCAACTCCAACAACCGCGTTGCGAATGGTTAGTTCATCGTCTTCGTTACGTTACATGTTTATCTATGAGTTTTGTTCATAAAAAAGTGATCTTTTTTATTGAATTCTGTTTCATGGTTTATGTTGTTAGTTGCTAGTTGCTTGATAATTTGGGAGTGGTATGTTTTGATACAAAAAAATTGCAAGATTTTTTATATAACTACTCGAATTGTATGATTCTTATAGGGTGTTTCGAGATGTTCCAAGTGATATAACTATTGAAGTAGATGTTGCTACATTCTCATTGCATAAGGTAACCTCTCCAACTTTCAAACCTCTCCAATTTTGAAAAATCAAGAAGAGACTATGATCTTTGATTCACAATGTAACAGTCCTTAATTCATCAAATTCGTAGTTTGGAACTCAAAATTGCAGAGATTTTGTCAAGTAATGTGTGCAAATTTTATTGCAGTTTCCTCTGGTTTCAAGATGTGGGAGGATCAGGAAGATGGTGGCCGAGCTCCGAGGCGACTCCGATCGCCCCACGATCGAGCTCTGTGGGCTCCCGGGAGGGGCGGAGTCGTTCGACCTAGCAGCCCGGTTCTGCTACGGCGTCAACTTCGATATCAGCGCAGCCAACGTGGCTCGTCTCCGCTGCGCCGCTCACTACCTCGAGATGACGGAGGACTACTCAAAGGGCAACCTCGCCTCGAGGGCCGACGAGTACCTCGAGAGCGTCGTGTGCAAGGATCTCGAGATGTGCGTGGAGGTCCTCCGGCAGTGCGAGCATCTCCCTCCCCGTTGCACCGACGACGAGCTCAGGATTGTCCCCCGTTGCATCGACGCCATCGCCTCCAAGGCCTGCGTTGAGCAGATCGCGTCGAGCTTCTCCCGGCTCGAGTACAGCAGCTCGGGGAGGCTCCACATGAGCCGGCAGAGCAGGGGCGGGGGCGGAGGCGGGGACTGGTGGGCCGAGGACCTCTCGGTGCTCCGTATCGACCTCTACGAGCGAGTCATCGCGGCAATGAAGTGCCGGGGCGTGAGGCCGGAGAGCATCGGGGCGGCCCTCGTGAGCTACGCGGAGAGGGAGCTAATAAAGAAGCCGAACGACCACGACCACGACCGGGTTGTGGTGGAGACCATCATCGGCCTCCTCCCGACAGAGAAGTTCGCCGTGCCCCTCGCCTTCCTCTTCGGGATGTTAAAAAGTGCAGTGATGCTCGACTGCGCCGTCTCCTGCAGGCTCGACCTCGAGAGGAGGATCGGGGCTCAGCTGGACGGGGCAGCCCTCGACGACGCCCTGATCCCCTCGTTCCGGAACGAGGGGGACACGTTGTTCGACGTCGACACCTTCCATCGGATACTGATCAATTTCTCCCAGCAGGATTGTGATAGTGAAGAAAATGATGAATTGGATGATGAAGGATTGTCACTGTTTGAATCAGACAGCCCAGCAGCAGCAGCCGCAGCTTCACCTTCTCAATCAGCATTATTCAAAGTCTCCAAATTAGTAGACAGCTATTTAACAGAGATAGCATCTGATTCAAATCTCAAGCTCAACAAGTTCGTCGCCGTCGCCGAGAGCCTCCCGGCCCACGCTCGGACAGTCCACGATGGGCTGTATCGAGCCATCGACGTCTACCTCAAAGTAAGCAGTTGCTACATTTCCACCAAATGCATCAATGCTTCAAAAAAGTTTGCTTCATTTCATTCCATTTCATTGACATAAGCAGGCTCATCAAGGATTGACAGATCAAGAGAGGAGGAGGCTCTGCAAGCTCATCGATTTCCAGAAACTGTCGCAAGAAGCCGGCTCACACGCGGCCCAGAATGAGCGCCTCCCGCTCCAATCCATCGTGCAAGTCCTCTACTACGAGCAGATCCGCCTCCGGGGAGCCCTGCTCGGCTCCTTCCCCGACGAGGACACCAAGCCCACACACCAGTCGTGGCGGATCAGCAGCGGGGCCCTCAGCGCTGCGATGTCCCCACGCGACAACTACGCCTCTCTGAGGCGGGAGAATCGCGAGCTCAAGCTCGAGCTGGCCAGGCTCAGGATGAGGCTCAATGATCTGGAAAAGGAGCATGTTTGTATGAAGAGGAATATGGACAAGTCAAGCTCCACCAAATTCATGATCTTTCTTTACAAGACCATTGCTAGGATGAAGATTTTTGTCCATGGCTACTCGAGGGGATCGACGTCGCCGCCGTCGAAGCAGCCGCATACTGCTCAGTCTAAGCTGACAGAGAGGAGATGAAGCAGCAACCACAGTTTGTGTAGGTGTATATTTTTGTTTTCTCACAATTCTTGACTGCATTATATGATATAATATAAATGATTGATCAATAGCAAATTCTTAGTATGTTGTAATGTGACATTCAAAAGTGTCAATTGCTTCTGTTTCTATTTATATTATTAGTTCAAACTTCAAAGACTTTAAAAGTTTAACAATCCAAGCCTAAAAACATGACTGAGGGGATTGATTTCAAGCAAATGTTGTGTGGATTTAGCTTGTTTCCTTAAACTTGCAAGGCCTGATCAAATGGGAACCCTCTCCGGCTGCCCGGGATCGTGGTGGAGTCGAGAAAAGTAACTCTAAGGTTGGCCCTCTTCCGGCCACTCTCCGGCTGCCTCAAGCAAGGCTTGATTCTCAGCAATTCAGTGAGTTCACCACTTGTAACTCGAGGCCGCCGGCTGCTGTCGACTGATGAATCAAATTGGTAGCATCTGCTCTCCTCTGTTTGGTTTATGCTTCGTCTCATGAGCCTCCCGATGAATCTGTACAAATTCCCAGCACCCCACGATTCTTGATGATTAGAGCTTCTGTTGTAGTCGAGGTACGGCTTGTACCTTCGTTGTTGTTGTCGTTGCTGCTGCTGTCGTCTGCTCTTCATGAGCGCGTGGATGGTGTGGTAAGGGACGAGGAAGAACACGCTGCCACGTGGCAGGATTGCCTCGGGGTGGACAGCAATCCATGGGAACTCAAACACATCAGGCCTAGCAATCAAGTGCCTAGGGTACTTCCTCATGAGGTCACCGGCGGTGACGGGCTGCCGGAAAAACTCGACACAGCGGCCCGGGTGGACCAGAGTTAGGACATCGGCTCGACTCGCCATGATTCCCATTTCCTTGGTTTGGACAATATGTGTAGAAAGGAACAAAAGGGAAGAAGGGAACTTGAGAAATCCTATAGGGTTTCCTTTTATAGAAGGTTTCTTCATTCTTCTTGATCAAATAGTGACAATTTTATTGTTCGATTTTGCCTAGGAAAAAACATAGTTTTTGTCATTCTATGTGACTCAAAATCCAACCTTTTGGACAAGCAAAAATGTAGGAATTAAGACAAATTGTTGAAGAAAACAAAGTATTGAGTTTCTTCAAGAATAAACTTTGATAGAATACAAACATCCCTCAATCTCCACAACATCAAACACACTTCTCTCTCTTTCTCAAGATTACCCGTCTTCCAACCTCAACAAACTTATTAGAGACATCAATCTAACATTAACCTTAGGCTTCCGATTTCGTGTAGAAACGAAGGCCAACGGCCAAGCCCAAGATGATCAAAGGGACTAAGAACTGGAGGAGTTTAATGATGAACTCCGATGTCTTGTCCTGGTTGTAATGAGGCTGCTTCGGAGGGGTGTACGTCGTCTTAGAAGGGATGGTGGAAGCGTCAATCTCACCAACAAGAAAGTCTTCCATCATCGTCTTGGCGCTGGAGCTGTGCCCGACATCCTCAAAATCATCGGTGGCATCCTTCCCTGCAGCCACGGAGAAGATACGTTAGAGGGGAAACACATACTCACTACCTCAACGTGTGGCGGAGGACGGGGTCTTTTAGTACCTGTCGAAGATATTAGAACTTCGTCCCCACCGGGATGATCTTCCAAGAATTTGGTCACGTCGTAGACCTGCTCAAATTCGCTCGTATATGAGGCGGGATCGGAGAATTGAGGCAACCAAATGTATGATACAATACAATGCAAGTATATAAGAGCATATGTGTTGTAGGATGATTTTTGGTTCAACTTTTTTGTGCTAAATTAGGTGGTTCATATCTCACTAGGGTTGATATTCTAGCTTATAATCCAGGCAATTAGAAACTTAGAATCAAGTATACCAAAAAAGAAGAGGTGAAATGCTTCCAAACATGAAGCAAAGCAAGATTTAGGTAAGGGATGAGACTGTAATGAGAGATTTATCATAGAAATTAGATCCATCAATTTGGTAAAAAAGGAGATTAATCTTTTTGTGACCAGCTACAAATTGGGAAGTAAGAAGAGAACTTGCATCACATAACAATCATCCTTTCCCACTCAAAAGATAAACATCAGATTTACTTCCACACACAACACTAGAATTCTAGAAGCAGAGATTGTAATAAAAGAATCTCAAATTGGAAGAACTTAACAAGAATTCCAAGATTCCATCTAAACAAACAAGAATTCCAAGAATTGAGGTAGCCAGGGATCACTCTCAAGCACACCCAAGTTTTTCAAGAAAACCCCCAAATCCAACTAAACTCAAAAACCCAATTTCAAGAATCCATAAAGATTGAATCTTTCACACACCAACACATCAAATACTCAAAATCAAGTCGACCCACTACATCAAAAACCAAAAAGGGCATCCAAAATTGTACCTTTCCACCAATGACAAGCCAGCAATCCTTGCTGTTGTTGTGCTCAGAAACCTCAGCAAGAGTTAAAACCTTAGCCATCGAAAAGAAGAAGATCAATCGAAGATTCAAAAGGGCACCAAGAATCGAATAGAAAAAATACTCTCTTGAAGAGTGTGTGGGTAGGGAGAGGGTAGGTGGGAGGGTGGGGGGTCCAGGTAGATTTAAGATCATGTGAGGGAGGTTTGGTGAGATGGGCAGTTTTTCCAACCAACTAATGAAACTGTGGATTCCATACTAGTATCATTCATTACATGAATAAATTTGTTTTACTTTTTTTTTTACATCCACAAAAAATATTTCACTTTTAATTTACAATAGTAGAACCCACATAATTTACAATTATCAGTCACATATTTTAAAGTTACATTTTTACCACCCACCCACAACCAATTTTTTTTTATTAAACCTGTACCGTCCACAATGTAGTGTGAGCATTCTTTTCGAAAAATATTGCTCCCTCCGTCCCTCATAAGTGTCACATATCTTTTTGTAGAAACTTATTTACTAAAATGTCAACAATTTTCAATTAATATACACACAATTTTTCAAAAAAATGAAATATTTTTTCCAGTCAAATTTACCTTATCACTCTTTTTATTAAAACTCGCCACAGTTTTCATAAGTACACTTATGGGGGGACGGAGTAAGTACTTTTTAATCTGTAATTGAATTTAGGAGGGAAATAGCCTTAATAACTTTCAATTTTAATAACTTTAACTCAACTATGAATCATATTTTGGCTAAAAAAAGAGTAAGAGAGTCCAAAAGGTTCATAATTGATTCGATTTGCTATTAATTTAATTTGCTTAGAGTGATTGCCTGATTGGTAGATGGCGTATGCTTATCCGTTTATGTAGATAGATTAAGAAATTATTATCTATATTAATCTATTTTTTTATTGCATTAAATGGGATATAATAAATTTCTTTGCGGTCCCTCATTCTATTGTATTTGCCAAAACCTTCCTCCAAAATTGTGAGTGTGAGTTAGTTGGGAGATCTAATCCACCAACCCAATAATCAAAATATTACTACCTATTGGTCCACGTGTTCCACTCACTGTTTTCCTATTTATCTTGAAAAAAGAAAAAGTTCACCAACCACAACAAACAATAAATATATTTATTAAGTTATTCGGTTTTTGTTTTCGAATTATTTGATTTTAAACCAATTGGAAAAGAGAAGCCAGCGCCGTCTTTAACCAAATGACAAAATTATTTAACTTTAAACTATACTAGGATTTGCCTATTCGTGCGATGCACGGTAGTAGTTATAAAAAATAAAATAAAAATAATTATAACTAAAATTAGATAAAAAAAAGTCTATGAATATAAAACGTTGAATATAAATTTTGGGTAATATTGATTTAAATCACGAACGATTGAGGTCTTAGCAAAAAT
>JAYJMF010000028.1:1423628-1437455 GCA_036873715.1 Salvia sclarea
CATAAATGTTAATCATGTTGTATCATGACATAATAAAATTTTATTTTATAATAAATATTATTAAAAAGTATTAAAATCCGTAGTGGCACACGGTGGCACATGGAAATTGTGGCACAGAGGATCTCATCCATTTGTAATATCACTAAAAATATTTTGCAACCTGGGAATTGTTCGTGGATTAAATCATGATTACTTTTTCAAGAACGGATTATTTATACTAAGCTATTAATGATTCTTTTTTTACTACTTACGGAGTTTAAGGAAATTGCATGTGTAATGCAAGATTGGATCTCTCTATATATCTTGTATTGGAACTCTTCTAAACTTCAAATCTTCAACGATCATTAGTCGTAATAATTTAGCATCCCACCTTCCCACTTCATAAATATGAAATTCTATATCGAATTTAAGACGTCAATGAGACAAAGACACCCTCCCAAAATTCTGTAAGGTCTCGGTTTTTTATTTTTTAATATAATAATCCAGAACGAATTAAAGGGTTGATTCAAATAGATTGAACAAAAAGGAGGGTCATGGACTAAAATTTGTAAAATAGACCGGTTGGTTCGAACCCAAAATAGGCTGAGCCCGACAATTGATGGTTCGATAACCGAAATCTTTGCAGTTACTATTTGATATTCAAACTTTAGTATACTTAATTTGCTTCTGGATTTGCTAATAATTAACTTTTTACATATGATTTGAAATGTACCCCATTTTAGTTGATCTTTTAGAGGCCGGATCATGTATAAATGTTTCAACTTTTGATTTATTTATTATGATAATTTGATGTTACATATTGCTATAAGATTTTGACGTGTAATTTAAGTGCTTTATATTTGACATGATATTCCTTGTTAATTACCTCTGGATACAAAATGTGCACATATCATGACACGATCCTTCATTTTTCAAAATTGGATCAAAGATGCCTCTCCTCACTCACTGACTTTAACGGTTACTGAAAACTGCATGGTTTTCATAAAGTGAACTACACTTTGTTATGATTTTTTTTTTATAATTGCACATTTAATTGGATAAATTAAATGGCGCATGATCGGCAAATATGCTTCCACCAGATACAATGGCGTATATATGTGTTTATTCAAAGTTGAATTTTGTCCCACATTGATTTATCAATGTTGGGGTTGGCAAACCCATCCCACATCGGAAGATAGAAGAAGAAATAACTTCTATATAATAAAGTCCATCACTAATTAGTATGAGGCCTTTTGGGAAGGAGCCCAAAAACAAATCCGTGCGGGCTCGGCCCAAAGCGGACAATATCATACTAATGACGGAATGATGGCGGTAGCAGTTCCTAACAGTTTATATATATATATAAAACATGTTAACACGCCACTAAACTCTTCATCAAGTTAACTTTCTATCAATTATAAAAACGAACTATGTGCTTGCATAGCTAACAAATTAATTAGCGTAGCTCTTTATAAATATGACTTTGATAAATTTATTTCATGTCCCATTCACCATTGTATAAAATACCATTTAATAGTGTCTTATAGTTTACTTTCAGTTTGGGTCACAATTTATTTGTTTATAATTGAGATCCTTATAGTTTACTTTCAGTTTGGGTCACGATGAATTTTAACAAGGAAAAATTATCAAATCTACTTGTAATATTTGAGCAGTGCAGACAAGTCCACAATGATACAGTGTTGGCATGCCTCTCCCAATGATTACAACTCCAAATTATTTATATGCAATATTTGTTTAGCGAGGTGGACTCTTCATCGGAAACACGTAAGGCTGAGCAATAATCGTTAATAACCAAAAAACCATACCGAACCAAATTGAAATATAAGTTCGGTTCGGTTATTTTTTAATTTGGTTATGGTTTTAAAAATTCATAATTTTCGGTTTTTTGTTCGGTTACGATTTTGTGAACAAGAAAACCGAGTAATCGAAAACCGAACCGAAGTTTTGCATACATATATATATTATATAAAAATAAAATAATACAAATTAATAGTTTATATTTTACTTATAACTTATAATTCATATGTCAACTTAAAAATCTTAACCATATACACCACCACCACCTCTTCGACTCTTTCCATTCCAACTTCTGATTCTCTACTCTCTCAAGAATTTCTACCGCTCTACTAGTGGACAACATGCAAGTTTCGAGTCTATTTTATTTCATGGTATTATGGTTTTCTCTCTTTACATAATTCATATATCATGACAATGTAGTTAAGGTATTATGTTAAACTGTAGTTCTGCTATTAATATATACTCCTATATTTCATCAATTTTAATTCAAAATATTTTAATTTAAGTTTTGAATTGTCTTCGGTTTTTCATTTAAATACCGAAATCGAACCGAACAATTCGGTTCGGTTCGGTTCGGTTTTGACCTAATATGGTTTGATTTCGAATATATAATAAGAAGTTCGGTTTTCATAGTTCGGTCCAATTCGGTTACCGAACCGAACCAGGCTCACCCCTACGCAAACCCCAAATTTTTGATCTCGGACACTAACTCTTAATTACCACTAGATCAACGCACCCACTAATTGGTACTCACTAGTATAAGGTATTGGTAGGAACTCAAATTTGTAATCTTCCTTTAAGTTCACCAACTCAACAAACTATACTCTTTTTCTATCATTTTTATAAATTATGTTCGCTTTATAAAAAATATTTCAAACTATAAAAAATATTAACTACTACTTTTAATATTGTATAAAAAAATAACATAAATGCTACTCCCATGGTCCCTGAAATATAGGCTCATTTTTCTTTTTTCGTCCGTCCCTGAAATATAGACCCGTTTCCATTTACAATAAAAGCACTTTACCTTTTTATCCCCAATTTTTTATTTTATTTACATACCTCTTCTAATCAATATATCCCTCACTTTTTACCAAGTGAGGCCTTTCTCCATTTCAATTTTATTAAAACTCGTATCACTCTCATGTGGGTCTATATATCAGGGACGGAGGTAGTATGTGGTATAAGTGGCATTTTCAAGTGCATCGGGCACGCCTTCGTCAAAATTTATTTCGGAAATCGGAAAATAAACACATGATATTTTAGATATAATACTATAGTTAATGATTTAAATAATAAAATAAATATTTCTTACTATTAAGAATATTTTTTATAAAATTAGTATATTTGAAAATTGAACACGATTTTACCACCCTTAAAGAATTCAACGTGGGGAATTTCACTGAGACTCTAACCCAAAATCAATTGCTTTGGAGTTTGAAGTGCAGACTGTGAGGTTGGTGAGTTTTAAAGAAGATGGAATCAAAAAAGTGTAGTAGTTTAATGAGTACACAATAATCCCTGATTTATTCAACAATTATTTTAATCAAAGTGTGCCCAGAGAGCGAACAAGTGTACCAGAGAGCTAAAGAACTTGACAAAAGGACATATATTTATTTACATTCAATTAAATAATGATATCAAAATATATGGAAAAAAACAAAGAAACTAGTAGGATATGACAGCACCTTGTCACCATGTCCATGCGTGTTACACCGCAGTAGATTAAAATAAGTCCATTTCTTGTCTAAACAAAAAACCAAATGACATATGAAAAAAAGGGGTTAGTATATTTTAAGATCTTGCTTGAGTTGAAAGATTTGGAGGAAATAATTAATAAAAATGGTGTTTCCCTATTTTGGCCATAAATTGTAGTCAATGTCATAAAACTAATGCCTACTTGGATCAGTACAAATGCATACATACAAACAAACAAATGATGCCCTTTTAGTGGCATTGCATTTTCATCCTCCACTATCCCTTCATTTTGATAGGACAAACTTAGTTCTTCATGCCTTGTTTTCCCACCCAACACCCCATTTTTTGCTGAAAGATATGCATGATTAATGCATTGTTGTTAGGGAACTGTTGTGAACAATATCATTATTTATTGTTTTTGTTTATCAATTTTTTATAGCTGAAGCCTGAAGCTCATGTTGATTAGCTCCTTTGACCAAGCTTCAAAATGAAAAGGTCATGAAAATGGGGAAGATGTTGAGAAATTGGCAGTTTTGAGTGAGTTTTATATGGATTAGTTTTCTTGCACTCAATGTATTTGAAGAATGCCCCCACTCATCTTTTCCTGACTTCCTCTGTTTCTCTATGCAGTTTTCTCTGATGTTCATTTGTAAGTTGACAATATCTGAATCAGTTGTTCGCCATTGAAGAAACTCATTTGTGAAGATAGAATAGAAATCAGTTTAGTTGAGTTTAATTATAAACTATGGCGAGAAGATCATCAAGAATTCAAGAAGTGCAGGAGAAAAATGAAGTGAGCTGTATGTGGGGATTGTTTAGCATCCTCGAATCATGCCAAGGGCGTCCCGGTCATAAGGCCATCTCCAACGGCAGAAGCATCGTCGGTAATCATCCTATATGCATAACATTTTTGTAGTTGAAGTTGTTAGGTGATGTTATTTATGAACATAGAGATAGATAAACTGGCAGTGGCCATAGGTGATTGGGAATTTATGCCATAATAAATGCTGATATATTGTATGGTCCTTGTTGAATGCAAGTAGCTATTTGTAGAAAATCTTATAACATCATGGCGCCTTGTACTTCAACAGACTTTGAATGATTGCAATCTATTGCTGCAGATTATCTGAGACCACTCGACCCGATTGCCAGCTTCGATGAAGAATGTCGAAAGATTCATGTAAGCTTTCAGTTTAGTTTTCTTCTTTTCATTGTGATTTTGATGTGAAAAGAAACAGATCTATACTCCATTGAGTTGTATAGGAATGTGTGTCGATCTTTCCCAGGTTAATTGCCGTAAAATACACCAAGTTTAAGTGAACTTTGCCTTTGCACACAAAACTTGAAATAAAATACATAAACTTTGAATTTTTTCTAATTTTTTCCACGGACCCAAATTAAAGCTAACTTGGCATTTTTAAGTGGTGTATTTAATTGAAATTTCCAAATTGCCTCTTTGAAATATCTCAACTAAAAGGGAAATCTTGATAGTATTTCAAGAAAAAGGTTTTAAACGAATTCATCATTTTATTTGGTTCAGAATGGGGAAGGCATGAGAAAAAGTGTTGGAGTTGATGGTAAAGGCAGAAGTGCAAGGAACTGCATCGGAGACGACATGCCCGTTCAGAAGCACGAAAGAAAACGAGACGTAGTTAAGAGACGTCAGTATGCTAAAATGGATGGTGAGCTATTTGATCGGCTGATGAGAACTCACGACAGAACGAGGAAAAGCAGCCGAGACGTCTACCAGTCATCTTCGTCTCGTTGTTCGAACAATGCAGCTAGGCTGATGAATGAGCTGCCTTCAACTTTAGCTGAAAATTCTCTAAACAAGCTCACTCTTGCTGCGATTTTAGGTGCAGTCTGTGCTCAGAATCACCACCAAGAAATCAAGCTTTCTGAATATCTACAAAGAAATAGCTATCTTGGAAGGTATGATGAGGTTGATCAAATTAACATTCAGATGAGGGCCAAGGCTCTTGTTGATCAAATGTATATCGACAGAAAGTTCGTTCTCGGAGAAGGGAGGAACTCTGAGTCCAAATCATTCTCTGATGCATTGGAAATGTTGAACTCGCAAAGGGGCATACTTATGGATCTCCTGCCAGATCCCGACTCGTTGCTAGCAAGGCGCTCGAAGAAGACGAATCCTCCTCAAACTGAGAATGACACGATCAAGTCAGTATTGAGTGGCAATGTATCAGAATATGAGGCGAAAATAGATGATGATTTGTTGCAGAAGATCGATTATCAGCTCGAGTACTCCTCAAAAAGAAGTTTCACAGCCCCGCCTTCGGATAAAATAGTCATACTGAAGCCAGCTCCCCGAAATGGAAAGCATTCAGGAAACTTGGCCTGCAGCTGCTCGTCGTTGCAGTTTCCTTACAAGTCGAATAGAAGAGTATCTGAAGAGAAAACTGCATCCTTCTCTCTCAGAAAGATCAAGAAAAAACTGAAACACACATTTGGAGTCGCTAAAAAGGAACAGAGCCAACCATTTCACGAGTGCATCTGTGACGGGAAGGAAGGAAAGGTGTCGAAGAAACAAGAGCTCAAATCCAACAACCGGGGATCTGACATAGCTCTCGTGACTGATGACACGCGCAGAAAATTGTACTTCTCGAGTGCTAGATCTTCTAACAAACAGGAACAAGACGTGATTTTGGAGGCGAAGAGGCACCTATCCACAAGATTGAATAATCTGAACACTGTGGAGGCAGTGACGAGCAAAAGCTCCCCGAGAACCCTGGAGCGGATTCTTGCCTCACCCGAGCATGACTTCTGGCTCTTCAGCCCGAGAAGGGACAGCCTGTATTGTTCGGGTTCTGCAGAGATGAGATTTAGCCCTTACAGCAGCTCTCACGTACGAAATGAACTAAGATCAAATGCAGAGGTTGCATCGTGTGATGATCACGACAGATCATTGCAGACAGTTAACGGAAAGGCGTATTCCGTGATTCCAAGAATTGAAGCAGAAGCTGAACTTACTAACATTTCTACTGCAGACAAAATGAAAATTGATGGTTGGTTTCAATTTTCCTGTTTCTGACATGACCCTAGGCTTCTATCAATCTGCCTTTTCACCAATTCTTTTTGCATACTTTTATAGGTGAATCAAAGATTCCAGAGTATGTTTCAGGAGAAGTGGTGAGTGAAACAACCAGCACCAGCATCACCAAATCTTCGGAGACGAATGCCTCAGTCGAAGCACAGAAACGTGATGCTATTCTATCGCCTTCTGCACTGGTAAGCGCCTTTTTCACTTAGGTGTAAGAATGTAACATTTATCTTTGATTATCAGTCTGTTGTTTCGCATTTCAAACTTTCAAATGCATAACGTTGTCTATTTGCAGGATTCACCCTCAGAAATTGATTTCCCATCCACTCCTTCAAACTGTCACCACACAGATAGAGTTGAAAGCCTCAAATTTCAAGAAGAGCATCAAAGCCCGGTGTCTGTCCTTGAGCCATTCTTCGTAGAAGATTCCAACAGTCCGCCAACGATCACACTTCAAACCGGTAAGCTCTTCATGGCCAAGGCCACTCACTACCTTCTCTCTGCCACCAGCTGCCTCTCACTAACAAGATTTCAGGTCAATTCTCAGACAGAGAGAATCTTCAACCACATCGCCTTGACTTTGAAGAGTGCTCGTTCGAGTCATCCCCTCAGTATGCACCGCCCAGCGTGAATTCCTGCATCAACGAAGAACTCTGCCAATACGTGCAGTTGATAATGGAAGCTTCTTCCCTAGATTGGGATCATCTATCAGAACTAAGATGCCAACCAGAAGAGCTGCTTCATGAATCCATATTCGATGAAGTTGAGCTTCCACCTCTCGATTGCTACTATGACCCTAAGCTTCTATTCGACTATATAAACGAAGTGCTACTAGAGATCTACAAATGCCATTTCTGCTCTCCTCCTTGGCTAGCTTCTGCCACGCCTAAAATGCGCTCCACGCCTCTGGCTGAAGTAGTGCTCGATGAGATATTAGCAGAAGCCGACTATTTTCTACTCCCCACGAGCGAGAGAAGGAGTTTGGACGAGCTCGTCTCAGAGGATGCAAGATGTGGATCGTGGCTTGATGTTCGACTCGATAGAGAACGTATTATCATTGAAGTTTCAGAGGCAGTCTTGGAGGAATCCTTATTTGATACACTACTTCAGTTTCATACATGAGACCTTTGTTTTGTTCATAGTTAGAGATCTTTCATTTTTTTTTCCTTTTGAGTTGAATGTGAACCAGCATGTTATAGTGAATCCTTTGTTTTTCAAGGCTGCTAATCTTGATAGATAGTGGAAGAGGAAATCTTCAGCTTGTTCATAGGAATATACATTTATATGAGGAAATCTTCAAATAAATTTTTTTTGGAAATAAATAACAACAATATGTTATATTCAGTAATATAAAAACACAATTATAATCTATATAATCTATACTAATAGAAAAGGCGGGAGTGTAACAAAATATAAATTCCCCATTGTATCCTTACAACAATTCTAATCTAAAGATAAATTGTTATATTAGTATAATTTATATTATAAGGGTATTGATCATTTATAGCCCCACTTTTTTACCCATTAGCACTTTATAGCCTAACCTTTTTATAATATACAAATATAGCCTCACCTTTTCAAAATTGTGGCACTTATAGCCCCTCTTTTTTCTTTGAACTCTTTTACCCCTCAATATTTGTCCAATCTATATATTCCATATATAAAAAATGAGTTTTTAATGCTAATATTTTATCACCAAATTATCTCTTTCCAATTTTTTCCTATTTTTTGCAACAATAATTCTCTCTCCATTTTCTCAAATAAATTCTAATGCCCTAATTATTTGCTATTCTCTCTCTAACTTTTTGCAACAAACTTTTCTCCCCTCTTTCTCCAACAAATTTATTTCATTATTTTTTTTCCTTCAAATTCTCTCTTTTTCTCCTTGTGCTTTTTTATTCCTTAATCTTTCTAGAGTATTTTTTTAAACAAACTAGTACATATGAAGGAGAAAACATGAAGATGAAAAAACAGTAACAAAAAAAAATAAAAAAATAAAAAAATGAGAGAATTTGAAGGAAAGAAACAGTAAGATAAATTTGATGGAGAAAGAGGGGAGAGAAATTTGTTGCAAAAAATAGAGAGAGAATAACAAACAATTAGGAAATTAGAATTTATTGGAGAAAGGAGAGAGTGAATTATTGTTGTAAAAAAATAGAAAAAAAATTGAAAAGAGATAATTTGGCGATAAAATATACCATTAAAATTTCATTTTTATATATTATATAGATTGGGCAAATATTGAGGATAAAAGAGTCCAAAGGAAAAAAGAAAGGCTATAATTGCCACAATTCTAAAAATGTAAGGTTATATTTGTATATTATAATGCTAATAGGTAAAAAGGTGAGGCTACAAATAATTAATATGCCAAAACTAATCCAAACAATCTATCATTTACTTTAATAAATTTACGATGGATGATCAATTTTAAATTTATTTTACCATCGATCTTATCTTCGACTACTCAATAATATATTTTCTCCATCTATCCAATATCTTAAAAAGTGAACACTCCTCCATAAGATTTTAGTTACAACAATAAAGTAGTGGTTTCTGAAAAATCATAAAGTAGTTTTATGTTCAAAATAAACTGTGACCCCATGCAGAATGACATGCTTTAAAGGCACTTCAGTTCCATCTTCTTATCAAATTAAAGTAAAGCCACTGATCAACTTTTCTGATTAAAGAAAATAACAAAAAGATTATACGAGCTTGTTTTGAGTTAAAGTTCATCAACTATCTACACCTAAAAAGTGTGCTTGTTTTTTCATCCAAAACCCTAGTTTCAAACATACCACTACTAATTATTTACATTACTTAAATATTTACTGCTCATCATCATAAGGGGTTACAAAAACTGCACTACTTAAAAAACCAAAAAACAGCTATCTGTTAGGTTTCCCACACATTCTGAGAAACATCTTCAGCACTTGTTGAGAATCTTCTGAAGAGCTTGTCTGATTACTACTGCTGATGGAGATTTCAGTCCCTTGCACTGCAAATTATGCAATAACTATCAGATATATATACATACACACTCACATTATTACATTTAAACCAAAAACACATAATATTGCAGTTGTAAAATGCAATTGAAAGTTGTAGATGCTGAATGAATCTGTCACATTCATGATGCAGAAGATGGCAGACCTTGGCATTTATGGTGATGGAGAGAGTCCTGTCGTTGGTGGATGACTGGATGTTTTGCGCCTCGAGGTGTATCTTGCTTAGTGTCTCCATAACCTCGAGCAGCACGTGCTCCTTGAACGAGCACTTGATCTCAATCAAGGCGACCTTTTCTGAGACACTGACAATTATGTTATGGTCAGTCGGGGAGGAGTCCTTCAACCGAGCTCTGCTATTCTCAGTGCCCGTTTTGTCCTTGTGACACGCTTTTCTCTTGTTCATTGCTGGCTTCTTGGAGTTACTATCATTTCCATAGTTATCAGAGGTCCTCTCAATGGCATCCTGAGATTTGCTGAGTGTCGTTGACTCTCTTTCTGTTGCCTCCTTGTAGGACTGGAGCTCTTCAACTTTCCTCTCGAGCTTCCTCAAATACCCTATTGTGCGATCAAGAACCGATACTTTGTCAACCTGTAACCACGAGTTTTGTTTTCAAAAAAGTTTAGTTTGTGAGTGAGGATAATCTGAAGACCAGATCATATATCATAGTTATCTAGTACCTTTCCACCGGATGGGACTAGGGATCCAAGAACCATGAACCTCTCGTTTATCTTTTCTCTGCGTTTTCGTTCAGACAAGACGTGGTTTCTGTCGATTTCATCAGCTTCCCGTTTGGAACAGCTGTTCTGTTTATCAGATCCAGCCCTGCAACTTTGATGCATTCTGGCTACTTCAAAGAGCACTTTCTTGAGTAGCTTCTGAGGAGTTCCTCTTTGGGATCCCGGTGCTCTGCCCTCCCTCCAGCAAACGAAGCTCGATTCTCTACTCCCATTTGTAATATACGGGCCAAGAATCAACTGGTGAGAACTCTTCAAGAGGTTGGAAAGAACACTATGGTAATGGACATCATTTCCTTGGAAATCAGAGGTTTTTCTTTGATTGCATCCCTGCATACACCTTTTCTTTTCGTATTTCCCATCCGGAAGTGGGACTATTGTCTCAGGTTCTCCCTCAGTTTGAGATATGCAGTCGCTGGAATTCACAGAATTGTTTAAGCAGTTACTGACTGCATCTTCCATTCCAGGCCAGCTTTGCATTTGACAAGCCTCAACGTCTACGCCCTCCACCAAATTTGGCTCCTCTCTCAGCAGATTGTCTGCAAAGTCATCTGAGGAGTTATTTGGAGAACAGATCTCCATGTATGGATCATCCATAAGCCGATCAAGACCCTCTTCGGGCATAGTAGCACAGTCGAGCTTTTCAAGATCGAGATCATTGTGGTTAGAACTACTGTCGAACACAAGGTTAGGAATCGCGGGAAAAGTCACAGATGGATTCTCCAGGAATGAAGTTATATGCCCAATCAGATTTGGATCCTCCAGAACCTTAAGAAATCGCGTAGAAATTGCTTATCATCATACATATATTACTGAGATCAAACTTGAACTATAATCGGAGAGATTAAGACTAAAGTGGCGTACTAGTTCAGTTGTTCCGAGCTCAACCACACCTCCTAAATGTGGAAAGCACACAACTGTCTGCAAGTTTAAGACAATGCATATATTGATAAAGAAAGTTCTTCATAAATACGCTCTTATTTTACTCGAATCGAAAAGATTCAAACTTGCTTGAGGTTCAGATCCATACCTTGATCGATGCACTCTGATTAAAAGCAATGCGCGCCCAGCCGTCAGTGAGATACAAAATTGAGAAGAAAAAACAAAGTCAGAAACTTCAGTTAATTCCACAACAAACAGTTTCTGCGATTATGTTTTCTACTTACCTTCGCAAGCAAAGAACGGGAGAAGACTTTGGTGTCAGCCAGGTGAGCATTGCAGAGCCATATCATTTGATTCTGAGCTAATGTCCTTCCAGGCAACCTAAACAAATAAGATTTATTTATTTACAATGATTGATAAAGAAATAAATACATTAGAAATGACACATTTGATTTCTTCAAATCAAAAGCAATTTCACATTTTGTCTGCAACAAGAGGTAGACACCATATTCTTGGAAGTTCTGGTAAAAGTAATAGGATAATGCTTGATCTCTCAAACTCAAGTACGCAAATTATCATGGTGGCGACCATCAACTAGACTCTTAGTAAAAGCAAACTAATTCAGCTCGAAAGATCAGTACCCTTGGTTGGGGTTGAATACGAAAGACATGCAGACCAAGAAATACCACTCTGCATCAGTGAGATCTTCAGGGGATAACGCAGCTGTAGGCCTTTTAGCTTGAGGTCTGGTTTCACCAAGCGACAGAGACTCGTAGAGCTCCCTCAATTGATCACTTCTCTGCAGCCCCAACTGATCCATGACAATCTCAGCTGCCTGAACTGTCTTTCGTGTTTTAATATCACCGTTATAGTACCCTTCGCACCATTCCAACATCCTACAAACGTTACATATACAGACAAGATTCAAAATCGTGCTCCACGAACATAATCCCCAATGCAGTCACCAGCAAAGCTACATCTAAATCCCCAATAAAGCACAGGTAAATTTATAGTTAAAATAATCTTCTATTTCGAATAGTGTTGAGGATCAAGCAGCTTTAAAGCAGTCCATGATGAACACAATCATTCAACAATCCTAAGAAATTATCTTGATTTAGCATTGAATAAGTGCAAGTAGAAATAAACCTCTTAAGATAAAGCCTAAAGCCAATCAACTGCAGCAGGGCATTTTGGGGTAGGCCAAATCCATAAAAATTAAACATAATGAGGCCAAATTCGAGATTCTATCAGCCCACCATTTTTTTCTACTGCATCAAATTTGTAGGGCAGATATATTCCTCAAAACTCCCACATACATTTCACATTTTTTCCAGCAGGAGAAGAAACAAGAACAGAATCACAAAAATTAATTTCACTTTCTAAATTTCTAGACCCACATCATCAGTTCGAAATTTCTTTCTCCTTCCAATTTCCATTTTTATTGTGTGGTGGGGGTTAAGGTTCTTTAACAGTAAAGATTGGATCTTTACCCTGGCTGTCTGGATGAAACGGACCAGAAGATAGCATAGCTCCATTGAAAGGTTTTAACAGCAAGAGCAAGCTGCGTTCTTAGATTCTGAGGCATTTCTTTCTGGTTTTGGTTTCCAGTTTCCATTATTGAGCTCCTCTCTCTCTCCACCTAAACATGTAAACACAATAATAAAGAAAAGAAAGCAAAATTAAAAGGAGAGAATTCCCACTTGTTAGAGTTAGAATTTGAGCAGCTTTACTTGAAAATTGAAATGCAGGCAAAAAAAGAAAAGAAAAGGTATTAAAATCACATTTCCCATTACACATACCAGCACCAAACTGAGTTTGGCAAACTCTGCCAGAAATGAGCTTTTGTTGACCTCAAATCTCCTCCCTCATCATTAACTCAACCGTTGAAAAACACTTCCAACATTTTGGGGCAATGATCCGTTAGAGAAATAGGCAGCTGCTCCTCCACACTGGAAAAACTCAAGAAACGATTTTTATGTAATTTATCTTCATATGTCAAGATTCAAGAGTAGCTCCCGTGGCATGCATGCATAATAATAATTCCATGTGGTATGAGTGCATGACAAGTATCATTTGAAATATGATACCCCTTCATCTCAAAATTCTTTGAGAATCACTATTGAGTAGTATATGTGGAGTGAGAAAATGAGGTTAAGATCGGTGGAGAATTCAGGAAGGGGAAGTTAAAGAGGCCAAATTGTTAGCACTTTTTGCAAGTGCTAATTGCAGTAAGTGATTGCTACTTGAGTGACACATGAGATAAGGTGGGAAAAGAATTAAAGATGTGTGATGTGTGTCCATGAAATGACCTAACATTCACAGACACTTGGCCCCACTCTATGTCTATTTTATAAATATGTAATTTCAATTTATAATTTCTATATTAAATCTCAAGATTTTGGACTTCAATGTACTGTAAATTCGATCTTAACTTTGAACTATTACAATTGAGAAGAAGTTTACCATTTATAACAAATTAGATTGTTCCATTTATTTGCAGGAGTTCAGATTTCGGCTTTATAACTAGGGGTGGGAATTTGGTAATGGTTAATCGGAAAAATCGAAAATCGAACCAAAATTTGGTAAATTGGAAAATCAATATCCAATAATATCGGTATTGGTTCGGTAAATGGATTGAGATTTCTAAAAATT
>JAYJMF010000028.1:1472947-1484897 GCA_036873715.1 Salvia sclarea
TACATATATGCATAATGTCCTGAAAGATACTTAAGTAGTTTACAAAATCTATTGTATAAATTGGTCGTCTTTTATTAACAAAACCTTGCCACCATCAACTTGTGGGGCAATTATAGAAACACCGCGTCTTACGCGGTGCATTATTTCTAGTATTACATAGAAGGCCAAGCTTGTCAAAATAAGGCAGGTCTAGTATTGATGAACAAGGCATGCTTCTGAAACGAGATCTTAAGATAAGGTAATCAAGATTAGGCAGGTCAGCCAAAATACCAGGGAGAAATCTCGTGTACGAGTGTCCACCCAATTCTTCTATGCCTAACTTGCGAAGTCTGCTCAACTTTCTCGAGCCGTGGGTTGCTTCCCAATAATCAACTGAGACATAAGTTAAGGTCTCTAGGTTCTCTAGGATGTCAATAATCGAAGGCATCGGGCTGATGATATCAGACATGTAGAGGTGACGAAGGTTATGCATTCTCCGTATAACATCTGGCACCACCACAATTAAGTTTAGAGCTATATCAAGAACCTCAAGCAATGTCAACCCGCCCAACGAGCTTGGGAGCTCTTTTATGTAATTGTTTCTCAATCCCAAGTATCTTAATTCCGAAAGATAGCCAATACTTTCTGGTAAACTCTTGAGGCCGAAATCTTCAAAGTCAAGTATCCTTAGACGTTGTTTTAAACTCGCCCAATAAGATGGGCTGGTGTCGAAGTAGCCACCTCCATGGAAAGAAGAGAGAAACAAGATCTTCTCCATCTTGATTCGTGGAGTAATCAAACTTGTCTCTGCTACAAATGACAACGCGATGGTGCGTAGTCTTTGAGGGGCGATTATCTCCATCGTTCCTGAGAATCTCAAGACCTATTTCCTCATCTGCTTTTTTGATGGAGAGCCTGTGAAGTATAGCATTGATGCGATAGCTCTTGTCCCTGATTTCAAATATACATTCGTCAGTTAAGATTCTCATGTATGATTCGGTTTTGTATCCGGAGACAATTCCTGCTGTAGCCAAAATGTGTTGCAACTTTTCTGTCCTAATAGCTGTATGATCCTTAAAGAAGGCCAAATGCCAGAAGCATTTCTTCACTTCTGAATCCAATTTATGATAAATTGGTTCAAATAACACCAGTATTGCACCAAAATCAACTGATTCAAGAATTTCTTCCCATTCACTCCCCGACTGTCTCCTTCTTGCAATCTGTTTGCCCATCTCGATTATAACTAATGGCAGATCGTCACATTTTCTCAACATATCTCTCGCCTTCTTCTCCAGGTGTTTTGGGAATTTGAGTTCACTTGATATTGTTTTCAAAAGCAATTGCCAGCTAATGCGAGGATCCAAAGTTTTCATCCGATGAGTATACTCCGTGTAATTCCTGGAGCTAGCATATTCGATGCGCCCAGTGTGACTTGTGACCAACAATCTACTTCCTTTGTCTGTATGAACAATACATAAAGGTAACATTTACTTTGAGTGATAAGATGGATTGATGAAAATAATTCAAGCTAATCTACTATTTATTTCGAGTGATTAATTATGGATCTTCATTTTGAACTTGTTTGACAGTCTTATCATTCAGATACTCTATATTATATTTTATCAATCTGTCTTATCCCTCAAAGTACACACTACCAAAAGGGACGCTCAGAGCACTACTAACTAGGAAATTTTGATTATTAGACTATTTGATAGTGTCATTTAATAACTCTGCCCCTTAAATTTTTTGACATGGAATACACATAGGACTTAATTTTTAAAGATCAACACACCATCAAAATGAACACACATGGACTTAGTTTTCAAATTTATCGGCATTAGTTACTATCAATGTAAAATTTCTTAAAACTATTTAACTCTTAACAATTAATTAGTATAAATTTTATGAATTGTATGCAATGCTCGCACTATCTGCTTGTTCATTCTAAGCTAGCAACATGAGATGAACATAAAACAAGCCACTAGATAAGCAAAACAATGAACATATATATATATATATATATACCTTCAAATGGAAGAGCTTTCAAGATATAATCCAAGCTCATCCCTTTGGGAAAGCCGTCGAGAACAATGAAAAATCGCTTTCCTTGTAGGTGCTTGTGAAGCATTGGTATGAGACAAAGGTTTTCGGGGCGTTCCATTTCTTCCAATAACGAATCTCTTTCTATTTCCTCACAATTTACCACCTGCTGTATTATTTTCATAAGTACCTCTTTATGACTCAACTCACTAGCAATACATACCCAAGCACGATGCTCGAATCGACCAACGACATCGGCATGGTTGTATAATTGTCTAGCAAGAGTTGTTTTCCCAATACCAACCATGCCAGTTATTAAGAACGTCGATAACCGATAGCTGGCTCTTCCCCTAGGAATCAATCTGTGTAGCAGCAGTTCTACATCTTTCTCCAAGCCAATGGGCACCATATCTCCATCTTTATCGTCTTCTTCAGTTTCAACCTTTTCTGATCTCATCTCTGCCCCATCAGCTTCGAATTCGAGCATGTGCATTTTAATCACTTTGGTCCAACTCTGGAAGTACGCCTCAGCATCGCTACTAGAGTAGCCCCATTTCCTGTTAACTTCTTGAGCCATGTCGACGAGGTCGCATATGAAATGGCATAGCCTGTTCCCCTCTCCCAATTTCTTATCTCTCACGAAATCCAGAACCATCCTGAGGTCACCAGATATATGTTCAAGTTCCTGCTCTCGACGGCTCTCCAGCCTTTGTATAATTCGTAAGAGGATAACCTCCAAAATTTGATGGAAATCAGTTGGTTGAAAAAGTTGATCCCATTCACTCCCCAATCGTCTCTTTTCCGCTAACTGCATTGCCTTCTCTATTATAGCCAATCGCACGCCGCCACATTGTGTGAGCAACATGTCTTTCCCCCTTTTCACCAGTTGCTTCGGGAATTCCTGCTCATCTATAGATTTATTGCTGCGAAATATTGTTTTCGTTAACAATTGCCAGCTCTGCTTGGTATCCAGGGGTTCCATCTCATGAGTATAGTGGCTGAATCTTTCTGCATCCTTAGTGCGACTCGTAAGCAGCAATCTACTTCCTTTGTCTGTATACATATAAGAATGATACGGGGAACTCATCAGAAGCTAGATTTTAAGATGAGTTGTTAAAAAGTCATTCCATATGTTATATATGATACTCCCTCCACAAAGAATGTATCATTTGGTGAACGGGACAAGTTTTTAAAGAAGTGTGGTGATTAAAGCAAAAGTGGAGAAAATATAAAGTGTGAGTAGATAAGGGTGGAGTTGAGGTGGGATAGAAATATAAGGAGTCTGTGTGGGATATAGTCCAAATAAGGCAAGTGATATATATTCTTGATGGACGGATGGAGTAATATTTAACATATATACCTTCATGGGGAAGACCTCTCAAGATAGACTTCAAGACCATAGGTTTGGGCAGGTCATCCAAGGCAATGAAATATCGCATTCCTTGCAGGCGTTGTTGGAGCATGTCTTGGAGACTTCCATTGTCTGCTTGCTCCATTTTCTCCAGTAATGAACCTCTTTCCAGTTCCTCAGGATCAATAACTTGTTGTAGTAGTTTAATCAGTACCTCTTTGTTTGTTAACTCGGTAGAAGAACAAACCCAAGCACGGTGCTCGAATAGATCAACGACATCTGGGTGGTTGTACACTTGTCTAGCAAGTGTTGTCTTTCCAATTCCAGCCATGCCAGTGATTAAGGAAGTCCAAGGGCAATGTTTCTCATCTGCATGTGTCTCATTAAGATTGTTTCAAAAGATATAACATTTAACATCTCAAGAATATATAAGTTGTTAGAGTATTCAGACAATTGAGTTTATAATATAGGGAATTATAGAGAGAGATAATATAACAGTGAACAATGAGTTGATAAAATGGGAATGGTGCTTATAATAGTGAACAATGAGCTTATAGCATAGATCATGACAAGATAAGATATACATTTATTGATGTAATTTATGAAATATTATGAGGGTTTCTTTACAGTAAATTGTCTTAGCCACACTCTTTATTTTTAAAACTTTAAGAATAATTATATTGCCCAACAAATTGAATATAACTATTACCATAATTAAGTTAATGAATTATAAAATACAAAAATTAATAAAAACTAAATAGTTTGCTTCATCCACCTAGACGTATATTAAACTTCAGTTCGATAACTAACATAATTGGGCCCAACTACAATTATAATCTTATGCTAACCATGAAAAAATAGTTTAAGCAAGTATAGGTGTAGTTTTAAAAAGTTATCAATATTTCTTAAAAAAATAGTTATTAATATTTGTTACTATTAATGTAAAGTTTCTTACAACTTGAAAAAAAAGACATATCGGAAGGTAGGAATCGACTAACCATCTCTTCGAGAACTATGGTTTCCATGTATTGGTGTTTTGAAGGAAGAACCCATCAATCTTCTATCCTAAAAAAGGCAAGAACCAGAATTATCAAACAAGAGAAACATCAATCTGGAGCAAAAACCCACAAAAATGTTATCCCAAATCCGTCTGCGGAGTTTGTCGCTATCCCAAATCCGTCTGAGAAGTATCCCTTTTGTGGCGTTTGATACGTTTGATTATTAGATGGATAAGATTGATAGTATAATTGAAAGAGTATGGCAATACTCATAAGTTTGTCAATTATGTAGAAGAGTTTATTCCGCTGTGCATTTGATGAAGAGCTCGAGCAAGAGAGAGTTTCAGACAGTGTTCTACGTTAGACACATGCTCGAGAAACAGAGATTACCTATCTGTGTACTTGTGAAACTGAACACTATGGCGGCGGGTTAAATAAGGAAAGAAATCTAGGAGATTTACACGAGCTTATCTTGACTTATAAGGATTGTATTCTTTCCTTACTAGTATTGGACGAATTGTAGGGCAAAGCAACACACAAGAAAGCTTCTGTTTATTCCCTACGACTTGCCTGCTTCAAGTCGGTTTTTTATATGTGGGTGAATCTTTATTGTTGCATGTTTTAGAGTTGAAATAGATTCTATACTTTGTAAAGATTGTAATAGGATGTAGAGGGTGAGAGAATTCACATCTAAGTAGTTGTGTTGTGTGCAGGCTACTGGCTCTTTGCTGAATAGTGGGGTGACGATAGTTTAGGCTTAGTAAGAAGCGTCTTGTTGTAAGTCCTATAACTGTACTCAATAGCGAAGAGTTTCTCCTTGGGCAATGCCCCCAGACGTAGGTGGTTCACCGAACTGGGTTACCACATCGTATGTTATTTATTTATGCTGTGTGTGTGAGTATCATAGATTAGTACGTGTTCTTGTTAATGTTCTAAGCTATAGTACGTAAGAGTTTAGTAATTTCAATAACTATCCTTCAAATTTTCTGTCACCCATCCATAATCCCTCCTCCATTAAAGATTGATATTATACCAAATGTGGTATGAGGTTTAAGATCAAGTGAGAATGAATGAATGATAATTATCGTGAGAATCGAGAATTCAAATAACGCATGCACAAATACAAATTACTCATGCACAACTTAGTAAATTTCGCGAATAAGCACATGGGTTCTAATCCTGGTGTGGTTGAAAATTTTATTATTATTCACTCATCTGTTGTTCATTGATTTTACGCGCTTGTTCATCAATTTTATGCTCTTCTTCATTATTCTCAGTTCTCACGCAAAATTGAATTCTCACTAGATGCCAACCCTATTCATACAAATAATCACACATTTGAATAAAAAAGAAGGGTATAAGGAGTGGTGGAGTTCTTAAAAGGAAGGGGTATGGATGAGAGATGGGGAATCTAAATGGTGATTATGCTATCAATCTTATCCATTTAATCACGCAGACCAAACGCCACCTTTGACATGAAAAATATATACCTCATTAAAGATCCCTTCCTGAAGCAGCAGTTTGACGTCTTCCTCCATTCCCATCACCTCGTCTCTTTCTCCAGCATTTTCCGATCTCTTGTCGGACTCTGGCTCCGCCCCATCACCTTCGAATTTAAGCATGCGCATTTTGATCTCTCCGATCCAACTTTGGATGGACTCGATCTCATGAGAGAAAGTGTGAGTTTTCTCGAGCTGGTAGAGGTCGAGGGCATCGTGAGCCATCTCGACGAGGTCACTAATGAAGCAATCCACCCTCTCAAATTTCTTGTCTTTCAGGATATCCACGATCGTTCTCAGCTCGTCTATCACTTTCTTTTCCTCCATGATAATGCTTTCCACTTCCTCGTCTCTGTCGGAACCGAAGATACAAGGTATGAGTCGTGTGACCATACAGAATCTGAAGCAAGAGATCCTTGCCTGCCGCCATTGTAGCTTTCGTATCATGGATAAGATGAGGGCTTCCGCCGACATGTTTCTTGCTTGATCCTGTCTGCACTTATCATTCAATTCATCATACAAAATGGGAGGTTATTGAAAAGATCCTGCTTCAAGATCGAATCGGTAATTCACGATAAGCTCATGAATTCCAATCCCTATACGATCACGTAAGGCCCCCAAAATTCGTAGGGTTCATGAACTGAATAATATTATTGACTTGACGATAAATAACAAGCTAGATTACAAGACTATCTGTACTGACTACGATTCCGGTGTATAATAAGCATAATCTACGAGCTTAATAATAAAACCCAACTCAACAATATAACTAATAAGCTAGACATGATTAATAACAAATATTAATATATATTGGCATCGCATCATAGGTGGTGATCAAATTGATTTTTGTAGCCTCATCAAAGGGAATTAGACGGAGTCCCAAATACACAAAACCACAACAAATGCATAAATATATATATATATATATATATATATATAAACATCATATTCATTATCATTAAAATTCTAAAATTGTTCAAATCTAAGAAGGAAACACACCTTTTTTTTTTGTGATTCTAAAATTCCTCCAACTCTGTATCGAAAGGAATTCTAAACTGCAACTTCAGAAAGCTAGAGTTGCAGTTATTATGGTCAACTCCAACAAGTCAACTAGAGGCAGGTAGATATGTATTAATATAAATTCATTTTCTCCACCTCACATGTATGCTGCTTTTCTCAAGAAGTTGACTTATTGTTTCACAACATTGGAGGTGGCCAGCTTTTTTACAGTCATAGGCAACTAAAATATTTTCTTTGTCTTCGTCAACTTATAGCATATATACTTTCATTGGGGCACACTAGTTTTAAATTTAATCTCAATTATTGCCAACATATATAAATTAAATTCACCAGGCGTGGCGGATCCAGGTGAAGAGGGAGCCCAAGCACCACCTAGCAATCTTTTTTTCTTTTAATAAACCTATAATTACATTTTAGTAAATTTTCTTGTCTTAGTACGTATCTCTATATATAACTGTACTTTTTTTTTGTGTTTCAATTTCCTTCGGTCTACATTTTTTATTCGACCCATAATTTACATACTAAATGAATTATATGTTTTGCTATAACTAGGCCTTTTTTTGGTCTCAATTTCCTTCGAGCTTATAATTTTGGTTCCATCTCTAATTTTTATTCACCTATTAATTGAATTGTAGTATATCAGTATATATATGTTTTCTTATTGTATGTAATTATGCAAAAATTGTAAAGGTGCCCATATGCGCCACAGACAAAACGTTATGTGATGGAAACACAGCCATTTTAATTTCATAAGCTTAGTTCGAAGGCGAAGATAATAGTCAACTGTGATTTTTTTCTAACCTCAACATCAAACTCTGTTTATATAATAGTTATCTGAACAAGTCTAGGAAGCTATTTGATCGAATCCCTATCTTAAATTATTAATTGCTTGCTGGCTGGCTCTCCACATTAAAAATAAAATAAATTAATCGGGATAAGCTGTGCCTGCCTATTATGTCTTCACATGTAACTACCTAACTAGACGTGTCACCAAATAGGACGTCAAAAATATTAGATGAACGGGTTTAGTTAGTATGATAATTCATATTTGGTTATGTAAATATTTTTAATGGAAACGTCTATTTAATATTATACTGTAATAATTTATATTTAGTTATTTAAATATTTTATAAATTTAAATCGATTTAGGTGGGTAATTAACAAATAGTAGTATTATATGGGTGCGGTTCGGATATGAACAATAAAATTAGTATGTATTTGGAAATTTACAACAAATTTAAATTTGGAAAATACTTAATGGGTACTCGATGCACAGAGAGCTTTGTTGAGTTTTAATTGGGATGTCACGCGAGGCTAAAAATCATTGATCGAAGGAAAATTAGTGAACGACAAGCTTAAATTATATGCGAATGCTTGTCGTATCATGAAAGTCATATTTACCTTAATTGATGAGAATTTGAAGACCGCTGTTGCCTCGATTTCTAAAAATTACTATCATCTGAATTCTGATGATTATTCATCAACCCAACTTTGGATTAATTTTTAACTATAATGCAATTTCCATAAATCTATAATGCAATTTAACCATCCTTAAATGTATAATGCAATATTTTCATAATCCTTTAATTATCCTAAACCTCAATCAATCAATACAAATATAAAATTACAATAATTTGAAGGAATAAAATGTAATTATAAAAATTTGAAGGATGGAAATATAAATTACAAAACTTTGAAGGAAGAGAATGTATAAATCATGGATATTTAGATGAGGAAAGTGCAATTATAAATATTTTAAGAGGATGAGTTTTGTAAAATTTCGCATTATTAAATTCGTTGAATATAGACTCGATTTAGCGACATAGTAATGACATAGCAAGATTCTTTATTGTCACTTTATCAGATAGAAGTGTAGTAAACATCTTATGGTTACACTTGTTAATATGACACGTATCTGAAAGGTCATGATAGATAAAGAAGTATACAGCGCCTATCGTGACACTTATTAATATGACATGTACGGAATTGTCACGATATATAAATTCGTACATGTTACACTTTGGAATATGACACGTGCAGAAATTTGAATAGAAAGCGAAATGTAGCAAGCTATCCATGCTATACTTGCTAATATGACATTAAGATAACTGTCACGATATATGACAGTACAGTGTTTCGTTTGCTCTTTAATAAGACATGTACGTAAATGTCACGGATAAATGTGTACACAGTGCCTAATATGACATTTCTGGCTAACTGACGCTTGTAGATAAATTAGTACAAAAACACGTTTCTGGCTAACTGCAGGAATGTATAGAGCATTCATATTCTATTGGAATAAATGAATAAAGTCGATTTGTGCAAAGTGGGGATATTTTGTAGAAAAGTATTTGTAGACCTATTTTAGTTTTGCAACATACTCGGAAAAGCATCAAATCATACAAAATAATTGAATAGTCTCAAATACATTAAAATGTCACAAATTAATTATACAATCCACCAATAGTACATAAAGTAGTTCACATGGCACAATGATTAAAACGAACGATTATTGATCAACACAACAACACAAACTTGTTTTGCAATTCCGGCACAACGAACATAATAAAGTACAACGTTTTTTCTCCGCAAGCTATACTTCTTCAAGAGATGCAACATTGATTTAATATATTATTCAAGCAAGCCAGGAAACTCGGTATTGTACCCCTGCAAGCATCAACATGTAATCAGAAACTAGTCTAAGTCTGGTGGCAACTGATATACTAACAGCCTATAAACAATTGGACATCACGCTTATAGATAGTGGCCATAAAAAATATTTGATCAAAGTTATATACACATTCTGTTTTGACAAAGAAAACCTTATATCAATAATTTGACTTACTAAAATCGAAGAAACAAATTTCCTATCAGTGTATATAAATGATAGGAAATAAGATCAAAAGTTGTGAACCGAGAACAAAATATGATCAAAAGTTATATGCATTAATCAAAACTAGCTTTGTAAAATGTGAAATGAGAAAAGGACAATTGTCATTAGGATTTAGCTATATAAAAGATAAGTACCTGTCTTGATTGATCATTCGGTAGGAGGAAAAATGGAGATCTTGAATACAGAGCCTTCAACATGTCTCTTCTTCTTCGCCTCATGAATTTTCTTGGCAGATGCAACTGCAGATTTACAGACGTACAACTCCAGCATGTGGAAGTTTTCTACTTCAGCTAGCCCAATTGGGATTCCAAAAAGCTTCTCACAGTTCTTGAGCACGAGGCCTCTTAGCCTGGGGAAATGATGGGGAGAAGCCTCCCAAAAGGTGAAATCCGCATCTTCAATCTGCAAGAATTCAAGACGCCGAAAGCCTCCATCAACTGCATTCCAGGTATCCCCTGCGAAGGCGTTATCCTTTAGTTTGAGAACCTCAAGGTTCTCGAGCAAGCCAAGAGTAGACATAGAAGTCCAACTGAGAGAAGTAGCAACTAGGGTGAGGCTCTTAAGCTTAGATGGGAATTGATAAGGTTGAGGAAGCCCACGCAGTTGGCCTTCTGAAATTGGTTTGGGATGCACATCGTTGACCAGTTTCAGCTTCTCGAGATATTTCATCTTCCCCACACTATCAAAGGATCCAATCTTTCCTTCCAGAAGCAAGGCTAGTCGCCCGCGAATGCCCAGCTTCTTCAAATTGCAAGCCCGTTCGAAGAGATCAGCCGTGCAGCTCTCATCAGAGATTGTTCCGAGCGTTTGAAGCTCAGAGCCATGTTTGCTACTACTACTTGGCTTTGGCAAGTGAGCCGATGCATTTGTCTTGAAATGCCTTAGCCGACTCAATTTCCATATATCTACTTTGACATCAAGAGTGCGATGCTTCGTGTGAACTATAAGAGTCTGCATGTTCCAGAGTTGGCCAAACTTCGAAGAAAGAGTCAACAAATCCAAAGACATGGAAATGTACCTTGCATGAATCAATTTGTACATCTCACTGCTGATTCTGGTGAGCCTCATTGGTTTGACTTCTAAAACTCTGAGCAATTTGAAAGCCGAAAGGAGGTGGGGAATGTCTTCTGACGGCAAGGTGAATTCATCTTTGGAAAAACAGACAAACGTGCGAACACGATGGCCCACAGGTTTTTGGGAGATGAATCTATGGCAATTGAAATGAATAGAGAGACGGCGATAGTCATTTAAGTTAGAAATGGAAGGTTGGAAGCCTCCATTCTCAGACTTGATTTCCTGGAGAAAATTATCATTCTCATTTCCAGCTTCATTTCTGCAGAAATCGCGCAAGGCATCATGAATCCGGCATGTTTTGACCTTGCCATTAGGTTTAAGCTTCTCAGCAGTGACTAAGTTTCTATTGATAAGATCCTCCAAGTACATCTCTCCACGTTCCTCCAAGCTACGCTCGTTACTCTGTTGTATGAATCCTTCCCCAATCCACATGCGGATCAGTCTCGACACTGGGATTTCATAGTCTTCCGGAAACACCCCCAAATAGAGAAAGCACGCGCGCAAGTGGTAAGGCAACCTATCATAACTCAACGATATAAACTTCTTCATGCGATCAGCCGGGTCATTCTCATTGAGATATGTGTTCACTTTCGTGGACACATCTTCCCACGCTTTCCTCGTATTAGCTAGATCCGAGGCTGAAAATCTTGCCCCAAGGATGCCCCCTATCACTACAATTGCAAGAGGAAGTCCGTCACAATCTCTTGCAATCAGTTGCCCAACATTTTCCAGCTCAGGAGGGCAATCAAGCGTGCGGAGCGCCTCCAACCGGAGCAGCTCCCAACTCTCTTCTTGAGTAAAGAAACGCAGCATCTTGGGAGGCCTCGGGAGACTAGCATACACGCCAACATCCTTATTACGGCTAGTGATCATGATTTTGCCCTTGTTGTTGTGTTCTGGCATAGCGGCGTTCAGTCTGTCCCAGTCTGTCTGGTTCCAGACATCATCCAGAACGATGAAGAAACTCGATCTCTCGAGATACTCAGCAACTATTCGGGCTATTTCCACGCTCTCCTTCTGGCGTAGCTCGTCGTTTACAGTAGTGAACTCTTTGAGAATGGCGAGAAAGATGTCCTTGTCGGAGAACTCCTGAGAG
>JAYJMF010000028.1:1484997-1528194 GCA_036873715.1 Salvia sclarea
TCTAATTCTTTGCTGCCATGAATTTTGAGAATATATGTTTTGAATGATTATTGCAAACAAATATTAATATATTACTCATTCCATCTCATATAAGTTGTTATACTTCTTTGTACACGGGATATTATGAAAGTTGAAAATTGATGTAAAGTGCATGGTGATAAAAATAGAATATATTTTATATAAGTAATAAGGGAATCCCGAGAAGAAAATATGAAAACTTCTATGCGACAACACCCCAAAAAGAAAGCATGACAATTTCTATGAAACCATAAAATAAAATTCAAAGTAGCAAAATTACTTTCATTATATATAAAATCTTAAGTTAAATATACAAAAATAAAAATTTATTAATTAACTTTTAGATCATAATAATATAATAAAAATTAAATAAGATCAAAATGCATTGTCCAGGTAAAACCTGGGCTAACATACTAGTTTATAGAAATAGAATAAGCCGAATTCTCTACATCATTCTGGACATTCCGGCAATTCCTTCTTCCCCAAGCTTTGGCCGTTAATTTAACATCCCACCGCAGATTGAAGCTGCGTTAGCTTCAAATCAGCGACGATGGCAACTGCTAGAAGTTCCCCGGCTGCGCGGCTGAGCAGGTCGGCAGTCGCAGCGCTTAGGGCAACGGGCATGGGTCGTCAAACTCAATCGCCGCCGGTGTCGTCCCCTACGTTGCGCTCGGCCTCCGCCTCCGCCGCCCCTACTTTTCCTGCCGGTGCTCGCGCCCTAACTGCTAATCAGAATTCATTTTCCTCTGCTTCAATCTCCTCATCATGCGTCCGCCGCTCTTACTCCTCTGCTGCCTCTGGCCAGGTACGCGGCTGCCTTTCACAATTTTGGTGAATTAACCCTAGAGCGAAAAATTAGGAGAAAATGAATATGGCATGGCATTGTGTGACAGATTAGCAACTCAGAGTTTACTGAAATGGCGTGGGATGGAATTCTCGGAGCTGTGGATGCAGCGAAAGACAGCAAACATCAAGTGGTGGAAACCGAGCATCTCATGAAAGCGCTTTTGGAGCAGAAGGATGGTCTTGCTCGAAGGATATTCACCAAGGCTGGTGTCGACAAC
Source organism: Salvia sclarea (assembly GCA_036873715.1). Lineage (NCBI taxonomy): Eukaryota > Viridiplantae > Streptophyta > Magnoliopsida > Lamiales > Lamiaceae > Salvia > Salvia sclarea. The sequence goes on from JAYJMF010000028.1 coordinate 1,486,080, forward strand.
ACGTCGCTGCTGCAGTCCACTGATGACTTCATATCTCAGCAGCCCAAGGTATACCATTCGATTTCAGCGTAGCAAAGCATTTTTGGTGGAAGAATTCATTTATTTTCTTCCTCCCAGATTTCAGGGGATACAAGCGGACCTATTGTGGGCCCTCACTTCACCTCGCTGTTGGAGAACGCACGGAAATGTAAAAAAGAAATGGGTGATTCGTTTTTGTCTGTTGAGCATCTCATCTTAGCGTTCACTTCAGATAAAAGATTTGGGCAGAAGCTGCTCAAGAATCTTCAACTGAGCGACAAAGCTTTGAAGGATGCTGTTGATGCTGTTCGTGGCAGTCAAAGAGTAACTGACCAGAGTATTTACTAATATCTTGCGACTTCTACTTTTAATACCTTTAGCTATATTGCAGGAGTTTGTTTGAAGAAAACATGATCAAACTAGCTAGTTAACCATATTTTGATGTTCAGATTTATTGTGCTTGATGAGCTGGAGTACTACCTTTATTTGCTTATTTGTTGTGCCTTGATTTGTGCCTCGATTCAGTTTTATTGTGCCTCGATTTATGACTGTTTGAATCTAAACAAGTTGACAATGACAGATTTTACCAGATAATATGTGATCTATTTCTTGTATTTTTGTTCCCCTCCCTTACTGATATGTTTTGCTTCTTGCTCTTAGTTTTAATTTCGTGAGTCCTCTTTTTTGTGGTTGTTATTTTCCCCTGGCTTTTTGTTGGTTATGGTTTAAATGATAATATATTTTTTTGTAGATCCAGAAGGTAAATATGAGGCACTTGAAAAATATGGGAATGACTTAACTGAGCTTGCCAGACGTGGAAAGCTTGACCCAGTTATTGGACGTGACGATGAGATTCGGCGGTGCATCCAAATATTATCTCGTAGAACAAAGAACAACCCTGTTATAATTGGGGAACCTGGAGTTGGAAAAACAGCAATTGCTGAAGGGTAACATCTCAAAACTTTTGCAATTGTGCTTATTTCTGTATCTAGTCTTCGTATGGTGCCGTTTCAAAAGACTTAAGTTCATTTACATACAAATTCTGATCAGAAGATGCTTCTAGTGAAGGTACTCGATTCTGGAAGATCCTAGGGGCATTGTCTTGGTTACTCTGATTCATGAATGCGTAGTTTCCTTTTTCATGTGTAAAGATTTAGCCATTTAGGGAAGACAATAATTTCTTAGAGAAATTCTAGCAGTGGTTGCTGATTTTATTCATCGTATATGAAAAGAATCTGTAATTGGAGGTTCAGAAGATAGAACACAGTTAACAGTAATACACTATGTATATTGCAGGTTAGCTCAAAGGATTGTCCGTGGAGATGTTCCAGAACCTTTGCTAAATCGGAAGGTAGGCACTCTGTCATAGTCATTCCATTTGCTGCAATGGTCAATTTATTATTTGCAAAGAAGCAACTTGGTCATTACTTCCTTGTTTAGTATCATCACTCTATTTTAAGCCTTTATGAAACTATGCACTTGTTGATCTTGAGGCAGCAGTATGTGTTCATTGAGTATGAGAAGTGAAAACTCTAAAAATGTAGTACTTCCTGATTGAGTTTGCATATAGATGGTGAAATTTATATTAGAAATTTGTTTGGAACTTAAAAACCACCTTTGAACCCTATTCCACTATTTGTTTGCTTGAGAACTTTGGAAATTTTCCCAGTTCTACATCATACTTTCCAGACATGCAGTGATTTGCCTCCCAACTTTTACAATAAATATTGATTCTTCTCAATATGGTTATTTTATTTCGACTAGACATGGCTTTAAGAATCATCTACTCCTACAGGGCCATATGGATTTGTCATCATGTTTAAAACTACTCTTAACATGCGTCTAAGAAGGAGATTCAAATGCTATTTGTGTTGAACTTTGATATTTTTCAGTAGCCGAAGTCCCCTGCTCCCTTCCAATTGTACAGTTCAGTTTGATCGAACATTCTCACATCTCTCATCATTCTAATTTGGAATTTGCTTTCATATGTGTGCATTAGTTGATTTCTTTGGATATGGGTTCGTTGCTCGCTGGTGCAAAGTTTCGAGGTGATTTTGAGGAAAGGTTAAAAGCTGTCCTGAAGGAAGTGACCGCTTCGAATGGGCAGTTCATATTGTTCATTGATGAAATTCACACCGTGGTCGGTGCAGGTATTTAAAAAGTTTTGCTGTTTGATCTACAGTTCTTGTGAGTAAAGATGGTATCTGGTTCTCACTTACATATAAACGACTGCTTGCATGTTGGTGCAAGAATTGCAGTGATGAAGCTTGATGCTTATGCTTTCACCTTGTCAATTCATGGTTTGATTTAAGATCAAGTGATGCTTTCTTTACTATTGATCTAAAGGAGTTACCCTCCGGATGTATGATTAAAGCTAGCTAGTACAAGAGTTTTCACATGTGCTGCAGTTTAGTGATGCATATTTATACCTCGTAATTGTAGGATTGGGAAACAAATGTGTTGTCAGATTGTCTGTTACTCTATATGATCTGATGAGTAGATTACTTCATGTCAGGGGCTACTGGAGGTGCGATGGATGCTGGGAATTTGTTGAAACCCATGCTTGGCCGTGGGGAACTAAGATGCATTGGGGCCACCACACTGAACGAGTACAGGAAATACATTGAGAAGGACCCTGCTTTGGAACGTAGATTTCAACAAGTATTTTGTGGACAACCATCTGTGGAAGACACTATTTCCATTTTGCGTGGGTTACGGGAACGTTATGAACTTCACCATGGGGTGAAAATATCAGACAATGCTCTCGTATCAGCAGCAATTCTTTCGGATAGATACATCACAGAGCGCTTTCTACCAGACAAAGGTAAACCATAGGTTTTGTTTACACTGAGTGACACTATACATCCTACTCATATCTTATATATGTTTCTTCTAGCATTACAGATGCATATCAACTAGTGAACTCTTTATCTGGTACCTTATGGCTGTATTTTTGTTTAGTGAGTATAGGGTTAAAGCAACAATGGAATAATTTCTGCCTGAACACAACTTGTTTCCCGTAGATATATCCTTGATTCAGTAACTAAAATATCAATTAAACATTAGTGTTCAAGGATGTTTAGTTTCCAGAGTAGGTAATCCAAATTCAGCCACATACTCATACAAGTGAAATCTGTTATGCCAGCCATTGACCTTGTTGATGAAGCTGCTGCAAAGCTAAAAATGGAAATCACATCGAAGCCTACTGAGTTGGATGAGGTGGACAGGGCAGTGGTTAAGTTGGAGATGGAAAAGCTGTCACTTAAAAATGACACAGCCCCATCTTCAAAAGAGCGCTTGATGAAGCTTGAACATGATTTGGTTGCTCTGAAACAAAAGCAAGGGGAGTTAAACAAACAGTGGGAAAATGAGAAAATTCTCATGAACCGGGTGCGGTCAATCAAAGAAGAGGTAACAGCATAGTTAAAACTCTTGTGGTAGTTGTTAAAAATTTGGCTACCTCATAGTATCCTTGGATTTACTTGTTCTATTTCTGTGAGTAGATTGACAGAGTTAACCTAGAGATGGAAGCTGCTGAACGTGAATACAACTTGAATCGTGCTGCTGAACTCAAGTATGGCACGTTGATGGCGCTCCAGCGTCAGCTTGAAGAAGCTGAGAAGAACATTGCTGATTACCGGATATCGGGAAAATCATTACTCAGGGAGGAAGTTACGGATCTTGACATTGCGGAGATAGTAAGCAAATGGACTGGCATACCACTTTCTAATCTCCAGCAGACTGAAAGAGAGAAGCTCGTCCTGCTGGAGGAAGTTCTCCACAGAAGGGTTGTTGGGCAGGACATGGCCGTGAGATCAGTAGCTGATGCAATACGACGTTCCAGGGCAGGGCTTTCCGACCCAAATCGGCCTATTGCAAGCTTCATGTTCATGGGGCCGACAGGTGTTGGTAAAACTGAACTAGCAAAAACACTTGCTGGGTACCTTTTCAACACGGAGAATGCGCTTGTAAGAATTGACATGAGCGAATACATGGAAAAGCATGCAGTTTCGAGGCTGGTTGGTGCACCACCAGGCTATGTGGGATATGAAGAGGGTGGGCAGTTGACTGAAGTGGTCAGGCGAAGGCCATATTCAGTGGTGCTGTTTGATGAAATCGAGAAGGCCCATCCTGATGTTTTCAACATCCTGCTGCAGCTCTTGGATGACGGAAGAATAACTGATTCTCAAGGACGGACTGTCAGTTTCACTAATACAGTAATGATCATGACATCAAACATCGGATCTCATTACATCCTTGAAACTCTTAGAAATACAGAGGATAGCAAGGATGCAGTGTATGATGTGATGAAAAGACAGGTGGTGGAATTAGCAAGACAAACTTTCCGGCCAGAGTTCATGAACCGGATCGATGAATACATTGTCTTCCAGCCTCTGGACTCGGAGCAAATCAGTAAAATTGTTGAAATCCAGGTAAGTTTCTTAATCAGTTAACGTAATTGTTCTAGTAGAGGATATAATGATGGAATTACATGTATTTGAATTTCAATTCTGCAGCTGGATCGTGTGAGAGACAGGCTGAAGCAGAGGAATATCAACTTGCAATACACGGAGGATGCAGTTAAGGCGCTGGCAACATTAGGGTTCGACCCTAACTTCGGAGCGAGGCCTGTGAAGCGGGTGATACAACAGATGGTCGAGAATGAGATAGCGATGGAGATCTTAAGAGGTGAAATCAAGGAAGAAGACTCAATTGTACTTGATCGAATCCGAGATGGTCTGGATAACAACCGGTTGTGCATTAAAAAGGTCGAAAACTCAGCCCCGGATGCCATGGTTGCAAACAACTAGTCTTTTGCTTCTTGAGTTGAGGATGTGAATAAATTAGGTTTCGAGATGGAGATTAGAATCTAGTGAGTTGGTCTTTGTTAAGCTCCGTGTAAGTAAACGTCTGTTTAGGTGCTGATGGATGATGGGAAACAGATGGAGCTACAATAGTATTTTGTTTGAGAGGGACCTCTCATTTTGTCTTCAAATGAGATGAGCATGCTTTTTTTTTTTTTTTTATTCATGTGGGAAATAAAATAAAATGCAAACGGCACATGAGAAAACAAAAGTTTGGGTCATCACTCTGCATTTACCGATAAAGGATAGGGACCTTTGTTTGATAGAGAAATAAATAATTGGATGTGTTTCTTTACCATAGGAGAAGATGTAGGCAAAAATCATCTTACGTTTTCTTTTTGGGCCGTTCCGACGAATGTGTTTTATTTTTAAGACATCTAGATTATTCACACTACTTTGAATGATGTGGAATATATTTTTATGATCATTTTATACTATTTTTTAATTTTATTTAATTCTTGTACTAAAAAACGTAACACATTTGTTGGAAAAGATGGAATACTACTTTGAATAATGTGAAGTATATTTTTCTCACTATTTTATACTATTTTTTAGTTCTATTTAAATCTCGTACTAAAAATCTAACACATTGATTGAAAAAGAGGGAGTATAATTTTTGAGTTTGTAATAAAGTGTAGAAAAGAGGAATGGTATGTTTATATGATTGAGGTAGCATGATAGGAAAAGAAAAGGAGTTAAGCTGGACTGACAAGTTAGAAAAAGATGGAAGTTAAGAAAAAGAAGAAAAAACATGGTTGAGGAGGGTAAAATGACAAAACTAATAAAGTAAAGGGGACATTAAATAATTTTGTGTCGGACTTATAGTTATATACACAATATTCAATAACAAAATAATAATAATAATCTCCTACCTAGATCAACTCAAAAGTTAAAAAAATAAAAAAACCATTTCCTGCTCTCTCTCCCAAGCCTACTACTCTCCACTACCTCCATCAATGAATTGAATTGTGTTGTGCAAATGCATTAATTAATGAAAGAAACGGTCTAGTGTGGTGTGGCTGTGTAATGTAGACATATACCTGTTTATAAATGCGCTGTATTCCACACAAATATTCTTCCATGGATGCAAATTGAGTGGTAAATGGGCAAGTGCGAAGGCGGATCGGTGGTGCTGGAGCGCCCTCTCAAGCTCTGGTCTCTCATAATCGACAGTGTGCGCTGCGGCGGAGGTCTGCAGAGTAGGAAGAAGCCGGCGGAGGAGGCGAGGAAGGGCGGCGGGTCGGAGAAGTTGTCGGAGCTGCTGAAGCAGCCGGAGTGGTGGGAGAACGACGAGGAGGTGCGGCGGAAGGAGCAGGTGCTTCAATGCCTAAAAAATGTGGCTCGGAAGCTGCAGGAGGAGGATGAGGAATCAATGCTGGAGGGAGCGGCGGATGTGAGGAGGTTGACCAAGGACGATCCTCAAGCTCGCACCACTCTCGCCCTCCTTGGCGTCATTCCGCCGCTTGTTTCTCTGCTCGACGCTCGAGATCCGAATTTGCACTCTCAGATCGCCGCGCTTTATGCTCTGCTCAACCTCGCCATTGCCAACGATGCGTCAGTTCCTCTCTCTCTCTCTCTCTCTCTCTAATGCTGCTACTTGACCTAATTTCTGGAGGCATTGCTGATTTTGTGATTTTGTTGCACTTGCTAGCTAGATTTTTGGAAATGCTGGGGTTTACTGAGTTCTAAATGAGTATCGATTGTGAATTTATAGCTTGATTTGGTAGAAATAGCTGTAGATCTTGACGTTGTATGGAATTGGATGGATGTTGTGTTCAGGAACAAAGCTGCGATCGTGAAAGCAGGCGCGATCCACAAAATGCTCAAGCTCACTGAATCTGGAAACGACGCCGTCGCGGAAGCAGTCGTGGCGAATTTTCTAGGGCTAAGCGCGCTGGACTCGAACAAACCGATCATCGGCTGCTCCGGCGCGATCCCTTTCCTCATCGAAACGCTGCGATTAACAGAGCAAAGCCAAGCCAAGCAGGACTCGCTCCGAGCGCTGTACAATCTCTCGATCTCGCCCTCAAACGTGGCCGTGATGGTGGAGGGCGACGCGATCCCCTATTTCCTGAGCAAGGTCGGGGACATGGATATGAGCGAGCGGATCCTCTCGATTCTGGGGAACGTGGTGTCGGTGGCTGAGGGGCGAAAACGGATCAGCAGTGTGGCGGACGCGTTCCCCATCCTGATGGACGTGTTCAACTGGGTAGACTCGCCCGGGTGCCAGGAGAAGGCGAGCTACGTGCTGATGGTGATGGCCCACAAGTCGTACGGCGACAGGCAGGCGATGATCGAAGCCGGCATCGTGTCGTCCCTGCTCGAGCTGACCCTGCTGGGCAGCACGCTCGCACAGAAGAGGGCATCGCGGATGCTGGAGAGCTTCAAGGGGAAGGGGAACGCGTCAGCTCCTCTTTGTGGGGGAGCTCTGTCAACCTCCTCTTCAATGGAGGCGGCTGCAGAGGAGTCGCTCGACGAGGCGATGATGAGCCAGGAGAGCAAGGCGGTGAAGCAGCTGGTCCAGCAGAGTTTGCATAACAACATGAATAGGATGGTGAAAAGGGCTAATCTCCCCCATGATTTTGTCCCCTCTCGGCATCTCCGGTCGCTCACTTCGAGCTCGACGTCGAAGAGCTTGCCCTTCTGATCGAGATCGGGATCGGTATCGTCGCCGTCGGGGAGTAGGTTGTTTTATTTGGTATTTTGCACTTGTTTAGGAGAATTAATATGGTTTAGATAGATAGATAGATACATAGGCTAATAAGTTTAGTGCCATCGTTTTTGAGTTGTGTTTGAGCACTAATTCTTGGACTTTGATGTATGCAAACTTAAGTTAAGTTCTATGATGACACACTTTGTGTGTAGTTGCATTCTCATATTCTAAATGTCACGTATTATTATATTTCCAATCATATGCCTATTTAATGATTTGAAACCGACTTTTTTCCTTGGATTGGACCACTCTTTGTCCTCCTCCATTCACATCACACAAGAGTGTCATTATGGAGGAGAGCAACCTTTTGGTTTAGTGAATTAAGGGGAAACATGCTTCATGCATCTCTTAAAATAGTTAAGTGCTTCTAATAAGGAAATAAGACTATTTTCCTCCTCCACTCATTCAAACCATATATGTTTCCCACTTTGCTATTTACGTCACTTCTACTCATGCATGTGTGTTGTCAATATGTCATCACCCACTATAATGATTTGAATGTGTGACAAATTAATCTTAAAACACCTTTATTAAGTGAACTCTTTAATTTGAGTATGACAATCATTTTATTAAATCATGATGAGGTGTAGTCCTAAGTGTCAGTTACTTTTATGTACACACTAGTGCTACAATGAATAACAAACCACAAGCCCTTTATATTCTCCCTAATGGGCTTGGCCTAATAGGCCCAAAATAAATATAGAAGAGTCCAAAATCAATTTTGTCTTATAGAAATACCGATTCTATAAATATGAATGTCATCTCTAATATGACATGGAAAAATGAAGTCGACCAAAATAACACACGCAGACAAAAATTGAGCCAAACCAATACTATACTTCTATGTACAGTTAAATGGTTAGGCTTGACATAGGACGAGATGAGATTTTGGAGTGCATTAATATATAAATTATTATACGTCAATAATTATTATTAGTATAATTAATTCGATAAAGTACAAGGAATTGATGTTTGATTTGTTTTTTCCACTAACTTGAAACCCAAAAAATTGGATGGAAACCAGAGCTGAAAAATGGAGTGGCTAAAGCATATTGAGGAGTGGAAATAGTAAGAAATTTCTACAAACGCGACATATGCACATATATGTAGTAAAATGCGAGGTAAAATCATTTTGGTGTTAGATATCGCTCTGGATTCGAAAATTGGGGGTGCGCTCGCTGCTGCACCTAAATAAAAAAAACAAGCGGTAATTTCTTCTCTCTCTCACCGGATTCTGCTTTGCTTTTACTCCCCAATCCTAATTCCTGCTGTATTTTAGGGTTTCCGAGAATTGCAATTTCAAAATTCCCAACGGGGCGCTAGTTCTTCCTCATACTCAAACCAGATACAATTCCCCCTTCGTTTTCCTGGGCCTAGGGTTTCCTGGGCATTTGTTCATGCTTTTCGATTGAGCCCCTTTTGCTTTTGCGTAGAAAGATCTGATAACAGAGCCACGATGCCTCCACTTTCCGACAAAGAACTGGAAGAGCGGCTTGCCGCAGCTGGGAAAAGTCTTGGTCAGCCTCCTTCGTCGCTCGATGAACTCCTCCCTCTCCTCGATGTAAGTTCTCCATGATCATTTCCTTGCATTTTTTTCGGGTGTTTCCTTTCTTCTACGCTTATTACTCATAGTAATTTTGGTAATCACTGCTTTCGTTCACTTCTCTGCGTGTTTCTGTAAATTGTTTGCGTCTTCTGTATATTACTCATCATTTTTCTCGAAATTCTCTCTTTGTTATTATATGTAGGTAAATATTGGGCCATCGTGCCTCACGGCTAACTGAATGATGCAATGCAGTTTTACATGTGACCTATAGGCTAGAAGAAAGACAGTATTTATCCGGGTCTTGATTTATTTCAACAGAGAAGGCTTGACACCCGAAATTCGGTGGAAGCATGTTTGCTAATTACTTTAGCATAGTTCCCTGCCAAAATTTGGTGGCCCTTTTCACTCTCAAGAACCCTTCTGGATACTAACATTGTGTTGCTAACTACGTGTGTTCTCCTTGCTATACTGCTAACTGGTAACGTGCAAAAACGCCTCTGGCTGTACTCTGTTATGGCAGCATTTGGAAACCTAAAAAGTTATTCCATTTGAGTGTTTTTGTGTTGCACTTTTACTTGAAAATGCTTCCTGGCTCTTACTTGTCTGCTCTAGTTTTTGTGCCACATTATCAACATATACACTGAAACTTCAAATTTAAGATTCTCTCATTACTTCTATATTTTTGTTGACTGAGGCCGCAGGAGCTGTAGTGAACATGTTCCAATGAGCATTAATACGACATGTGGCCTTCTATTCTACTACCCAAGTTTTTTGAAGAATTTTGAGTGTTGTGATTCATATAAATATTTTGTCAGGATAATCATCTTATCTGATTCACATGCACATCTCATGTACTCCCTTATAATCTCGATTATTTTATCTGATTAGCGAGTTGAGGAACTTCTATCCAAAGTGGAACAGTCTCCTCCCAAGTCAATGCAAAATGCCCTTTCTCCCCTAATGAAGGCACTTGTCATGGAGGTGCTCTTAGAGCATTCTGATATTGACGTAAAAGTAGGTGTAGCTTCTTGCATCAGTGAGATAACCAGGATCACAGCTCCGGATGCTCCATATGATGATGACAAGATGAAGGTGATATCTTTAGTACTCTCTCTGCCTCACACTCCCCCCCCCCTCTCTCTCCATCCGTCTTGGTTTTGGTTGTGACACTTCATTTTGATTTCAGGACGTCTTTCAATTGATTGTATCATCCTTTGAGAATTTGTCAGATGTTTCCAGCAGATCCCATGAAAAGAGGGCCACTATACTAGAAACTGTGTCCAAAGTAAGGTCCTGTGTCATCATGTTGGATTTAGAATGTGATCGGATGATTGTTGACATGTTCCAACACTTCCTGAAAGCGATTAGGTAATTTCTGCATGGATCTGGCGTTCTCTATGTTGAAAGTTTTGTGCAGTCTAATTCGATAGTTGTGCTCCTTTGGTCATTATGCCTTAAGATACATTGAAACAGATGGAACCGCTTCAGTTGGTTATAAATTTTTTAGAACGTAAAATGATAAGTAACCTCTTTTAAGTTATGCATAGAAGTTTTCTGTTAGTTTCTAATGATTTATGCTTGAGATGGGAACTCAGTCCTTCCCGAAGTGCTTATGTCCTGTAATTTTTCTGCTCACAGAGCTTATCATGCTGAAAATATTTTTTCATCCATGGAGACTATTATGACTCTTGTTATAGAAGAAAGTGAAGATGTCTCCCCAGATATACTTGCTCCAATTTTGGCTACCTTGAGAAGAAACAATCAGGTCAATTTCCTGGGCGTTCTTTACCAACTCTTTTATCCCTTGTTCTACGAGGTGCTGACAGAAATACATTGACAGGATATTACGCCAATTGCTAGGAAATTGGCTGAGAGAGTAATTCAAAACTCAGCTGACAAGCTTAGACCTTATTTAAGACAAGCAGTAACATCTCTAGAAACTTCATTGGATGATTATAGTGAAGTTGTAGCTTCTGTGTGCCGAGAGAACACTGAAACTGTTGGGCATAGTAATGAGAGCATCTTGAAAAACCAGCTGGTATGCTTCTATTTGTTTATTGATTTAGTTTGTGTTTTATGGCAATATAGAGATCTTTGGCTGTTCCTTGTGGCCACTATACTATTACTGCTGTCAGCCATGTGTTTCCTTAGTTGTGGCTTGTGACAATTACTACTCAATTAATCATTTAAATTGCATTACTGATTTTATTGTCTATCCATTTTGCCAAAATGGGACATCTACTTCCATTCTCTTTTTCGGTCCTCCTCTTTTGCTTTGTTTTACTATGCTTCATTCATTCTATGATTTTGGTCCCTTTTTTGGCCATGATGACATGCATGAAGTTTTGGTGTGTGTGAAGCAGTATCTCTGTGTTCGTTTCCTCTGGATTTGGTAAAAGTAGAAAGCCTGAGGCTTTTAGAAATATTTTATTTGATACCCCTGGTAAATGTTTTAGATGATGTTGCAATTTGATATTGGTTATGTTATTAATCTTGATGCTCTATGATATACTCTATTATAGGTAGTTGAGGGGAAGTGTACCAGTGCTTCTCCACCTCGGGATCCAGGAACTCCGGTATGTCTATGTAATGACTTGAGACGTTTACTTAATGTAATAACTGAAGCTTCTTCCCATGTTCAAAAACACTCAACAATATGAAGACTAATATTAAACACCGTATTCATGCTATCCTTTCTGCAATATCCTCCATGCTTGAGCATTTATTGCATGGATTGTTAAATTTTCTTGTTGTAGTTTGTGTGTCTTTTCTATGATTGAGCATGTATTCCATGGTTCTTGTGCTATTATCCCATACTACTTTGGATGTATTTAACCTTTCATTTTGATACTGATTGCAACAATTGAAAATGAGTTGCATTTAAAAGGTTTTTGAGGAGATAGTGCTTTGTTATGTCATTTGTGCAATTAAAATTTTAAAAATCTTGCACATTGCATGTTACTAAATTGGGCATTTAAGATAATTTGTCAAAGAAGACTAAGATAGTTGTAAACCCATACCAGTTATACTGACGTTTGCTTCCTTTGTAAACATGGGATGTTTTGGCTATTCAGTACATAATCTTTAATATCTCACTGTTATGAGCAGGCAGCTCGGGATGATGGGGAAGGGACCAACTTTCAGGATAAAGATTCCACAGTTGTCAGATCACCAAAGTCTGTTGTGAGTAATGGTATCAATGAGATTGGGACCAATGAAATCACAACTGAGGCAAATACGTCAAAGAAGGTTGATTCTGAATGCCAACTTGATGCAAACTCAAGGTTCAAAGCTGAATCTGATAATTGCGATGCACATAAAGTCGAGAAGCTGGAAGCTGAAGCTGAGCAAGCGCAGCAGGCATCAGAAAACCATGATACTCCCGATAAAGATGTACATACTTCTCCAACTGAGGTTAAACCTGTTGAAGCTGCCGAATCTTTGGACAAAGGAGAGGACAGAAGTGTTGAGGCTGTCACTGAAGCATCTGAACCTGTTGAGGCTGTCACTGAAGCATCCAAACCTGTTGAGGCTGTCACTGAAGCATCCAAATCTGTTGAGGCTGTCACTGAAGCATCCAAACCTGTTGAGGCTGTCACTGAAGCGTCCAAACCTGTTGAGGCTGTTACTGAAGCATCCAAACCTGTTGAGGCTGTCACTGAAGCGTCCGAACCTGCTGAGGCTGTCATTGAAGCATCTCCAGCACAAAGTGGCAGCCATCCTGATGAGAGCTTATCTGAAACAGAGATTAAGGAAACGAAAGAAGAAAAGACTGTTGATGAAGAGATGGTATCTATTGATACTGCTCCTAAGAAAGCATCTGAAGAAGAATCAATTTCAGAAGTGAAGAAGCAGCGTCGCTCAGGGAAAAAGCGAATCGATGACTCGGCTGAGAAGGATAAAGTATTGACTGAAGAAGTTGCATCAAAGAACGATGATGGCTATGCAAGCGATTCAGAAGCAAGATCGTCGGACCAGGCAGAAAAGCCGAAGGTTGCTAGTAATAAAACAGGATCGGCACGGAGGAAGGAAGATGTAAAAAAGAGTGGACGTAGCAAACTTACTTTGGAAAAAGATACTCCAAAATCTTCTGCAAGGGAAGACCATGGTAAAGTAAGTTGGGTCTCCTCCAGAATATATTAATTTCTATTTTCCCTGATTGAAAATTCTCTCATTTATCTTGAGTTTCTTATTTAGGACATTATTACCCCGCGGAAATCCCAATTAAAATCCACAAAACATGAAGGGGGTCAGGAAGAAACTCCAAGAACAAGTACAAAAAGAAAGAATACTCCAGGCAAAGAGAAGGTATGAACTTTGAATATACTTCTGGCGCTGCTCAACTTTCAATGCAACTGAAGTTTTCTGGTTTATTTCACCAGCATCCCTGAAATATAACATTCAAGAGCAAATGGACAGAGAACATGGTCTTAATTCTTAACTTGTAATTACAGAGATTTTGATCAATTTGTTAATTTTGGTCTATGGTGCTTTAACCTTCTTCTTGGATTTTTCCTATCACTTACTTTGCCCTGTATCTCAATAATTAGTAGATATCACTTATCAGTTTATATATATGATTACAGTTCTCTTGAAATTAAGTTTTATATGCAAATTCATAGTCATAGATGACTAATGGTTTATTTTGTAATAATTAGAGCTGAAACCAACTAGAAACAACTAGAACTGGTACTTGTTAATTATCAACCTTCATGGCTTTAGATTAGTAAAAGAGCATGTTTCATATGATGGCTACGACTTCTATAAAGTAACAAACCTTATGGTGGTTATGAACCAATCTTAAGATATACTTAATGTGTAAGTCACTGATGTTTTTGAACCTAAATTTCTCTCAATCTATATGCCTTCCATTAATTATGTTTGCTCTTGACTGTCAATGAAATGTGTTTTCATCCTGACTTGACTAGAGTTATCAAATTGACCATACACATGGAGCTCATTGGAATCTATATATGCATCTTCAAATATTGCATCATAATGTAACCCAGACCATTGAACTAATTGTGGTTAATTATTGCGTGTCCAGGAATCTGAGTCACTAGAGTACAACAAAAGTTTGGTTGGTGCAAAGGTTCAAGTGTGGTGGCCAAAAGATCGGGCGTGAGTGATTCTCTTACATTTCATATAGTGCTTAAATGTGATTACAAATGCAATGAGAGCATGATTTGCTTATGTTCTTTATTGACAGGTATTATGAGGGTGTGATTGACTCATATGATTCTGCCAAGAAGAAGCATAAGGTCAGTGCAGAAGTTTGCTGTTGCATTTTGCATTTATTTTTAAATTACGAAATCCTAATTTAGCTTCACGTGTTCATCCTAAGTAGGTCTTGTATGTTGATGGTGATGAAGAGATATTGAACCTCAAAAAAGAACGGTGGCATTTTCTTGAGGAAGATGAGGTTTCAAATAAAGTAAGTGACTCTATTTTCTTGACCAGAGGAGTAACTTCCTAATTTTGTTATAGTTGCATTCTCTACTTTCTTTGCTTATTCTTCACATATTCTGTGAACAGGATCAGGATCAGGATGTTGAACATTCAAGTCATGATACTTCCTCCGACATGTAAGTTTCTATTCTCGCAAGTACTTAAACCTTGAGTATGTTCAGTGATCCCATCAGTCATCTCAAATTTATAGCTCTCTATAGGGGTATGGTTTGAAAAACTGAGGGTGAGAGTGAGATTTAATAGCCTGTAGAATTGTGTGCTTTTGGCTGAACGTATGCTTTCCCTGAACCAGAAAAGTAAAGAGGAAAGGTAATATGAGTTCCGAAACAACAAGCAAACGCCAAAAGGTGGAGAGTTCACCTAGAAGGTCTGTTTCCCTTGCTCTAAATATCCTTACGCAGTTTTTATTTACAATGTTTATTTTAAGTATAATGGAAAGTGGTTTCCCTTGTCCAGTAAACAAAAAGATACAGCAACAAAATCTGGCGGCAAATATAAGGATGATGGGAAAGCAGAGTCAGGGTCCAAAGATAACCATGCAAAGGCCAGTAAAAAATCCGTGGATGATAAATCTAAAGATCAACCTCAGAAAGCTGGGGGCAAAGGTCAAGCTGATTCCGCCAAAGCATCCGGGAGATCTAAAGAGGATGTTGGGAAAAACTCTAGCCACTCGAAGCAAGACAATGTACGGACTCCAAAGTCGAAAGGTAAAACCCCACCTGGTGGGAAAACCGTCAATTCTGGTGGTACGAGAACAAAAACTAGCACATCAAAGGTTAAAGAGACTGATCGGATGAAGGACAAGACACCTGATACTGGAAAATCATCAGAAACAGCCAAAGGGAAAGCCGTGGACACTGCCAAATCACGAGAAAGTGAGACTAAGGGCGGAAAGAAGCGAAGAAGGTGAATTATATGAGGAAGTGGTCGAATTGGGGTCGTCTTTTCACATGTCCAGTTACTCTGTAGACTTTCCTGCAGTTCCTCTAGCATTGTAGGCTAAATTAGGCTTGGATATTATTAACTGTGTTAGCTTTAACATTTGTCATTGTAGTTGGTAGTGGTTATGTTGGGAGGTAGTTATTCTGTTGGTCTTGTGTTTATTTTGGATGGATGGAGTTTTGGTGTTAATTATGTTGGGTCGTACACTAATTTTTCAGCCACTACTAGTAAGTATGGTAATCGAGAAGAGTTCAGCAACACTGCCCGCCAATTTTTGTAATATAAAATGCAATATTTGTGTGTAAATGTGAATGTGTTGAGTGTCATTGGGGAATGAATCAGGTTTATTCAAATAAACATTCATAGACTTCAGGTCACTTAATATGATGGTTATTGTATTGACAGGCTCAAAATTTTACACTATGGTCTCTAACTTACGAAAATAACATTAGATTTTGATATATTTTATATTGTAATAATAATATCAATTTTTATTTATACAAGAAATAGTATAAACTGCAAATGGCCAATATCCTTGTGTGATATATGGCAAAAACACAGGTAAAGGTAATGAGCAAAACAAATCATGCCCATATGCAAATACATTTTTCTAAAAGAAAATTACCAAGTTTGCAATTGAACTGACTGAAGCAAAACTGATATTTGAGACCTTTCGTGTAGGTACAAATACAATGTCTAAAGAAATTTTATTGAGCCTGTTGCGAAGTCTTGTAAAAAATGATGATAATGCATAAGTAGCATTAGCATTGCTGATTGCACCACCAATTCTTTGGTATGAATCTATTTCAGCTGACATTATGGTACGAATCGATGATAGCATCAGCCAGGTAGTCACACTTGGCAGCTGACAATCCAGCTAAGGATATCCTTCCGTCCTTGGTCATGTATACGTGCCACTTGCTCGTCATGTTCTCACTCTGCTTCCAAAAAAAAAAATATCAGAACAAACGTTACGTTTCCCAGTTTGAGCATTCCAATCGAATATCTGCTTTTACCTGAGCTATGTTCAAGCCTGTAAATGAGAACATGCCGATCTGATTCAGAATGAAGGACCAGTCCTTCGAAGTCTTTTCCTTCGCAGTGAGGCTATCATATAGCTTCTGCCGGACACTCTTTATCCTCCCGGCCATCAATGCCATTTCAGCTTTCCACTCGTTGAAGAGATCTGGGCAGCCGACAACATTAGCAACGATTCTGGCTCCATGTATGGGGGGATTTGAGTACATTGGTCGTGCAATCCTTTTCAATTGGCTTTTTACCCTGAATTACATACAATGATACAAACAAGTCACATTACCAACATCCAATGGTTAACTTAAAAATTGAACATAATAATGCACCGTTAAAGCAAAACCTCCATGCAAAACTAAAGAGATCAAAATCCTGCACTAAAGATCTACTCTTATTAGATGATGTGCGTTGCCACTTCCTTTGAAGAATGTCAAATCCTTACGTCTAGGCCATTTTAATGACTAGCCTAAGAGTCAAGGTTCTGTATAGAGTAGAATGCACAAACAGTAGACGTCCCATTTAACACATGTAGCCTAGTATATTAACAATTTTGTCATGAAAATGTGATGCACATACCAATAGCCGTTCCTCTAGATGAGGAAAGATGCAATACAAGTGCAATCAGTAAAAATGCTGGGAGAACCGGATAAAGTTGCTTCACATTGGCAACTTAAAAATAAATTGACTGCTTTCCTTAACATGTAAAGTTACTGCAGCTACCGACGTGCTCAACAGAAACAATACAAAGACATCCCCATCTTATTACCTTTGGGCTACGTCAGATGATGAGCAGACAACATTAATTGCTCCAATCCTTTCTGAATACAGACCCAAATTTTTACTGTAAGACTGAGCTACAAGAAGCTCCATTCCACGGTCAGCAAACAATCTCACTGATGATGCATCTTCGTCAAGACTCCCACTTGCAAACCCCTACATTCAAATTGATAATTGCATAAAAGAAATACCCCATACATTCAAATTCATGATCTAAAGACTTATTGTTTTCTTCATAAATTTATTCCATAAATGTTGTCCACATGTGAAATCAATCAGATATAAGTTCAACACAAATGAATCACCATGGACCCCACAAACACATACAAATGCCTATGTGACGCGCACGCACTCACATTCTCACATGTTCATAAAGCTAACAGAGATGTGAATTCAATAACAAGGCACCTGGTAGGCAACATCAAAGAATGGAATATGATTTTTTTCCTGAATGACATCAGCTATTACTCCCCACTGTTCTGGAGTGGGATCGATGCCAGTTGGGTTGTGCGCACAGCCATGAAGTAACACAAATGATCCTTCTGGAGCTGCCTGAAAACAAGATGTTGAACCCAAAAATTATAGGATGAACTGCATACAACTTTGGTCTATAAGATTTCTCTTCATTAATGAGGAAAAAGAGCAGAATCTATCACTCAGAAGGGTAGACAGTATGAACTAAACAATTCTAGATAGATGGTGGCATCAATGTGATTTTACAACCTTTATGTCAGATATCATCCCATCAAAATCCAAACCAACAGTTTTGGGATCATAATAACGATACTCAGACCATGGAACTCGAGCATCGTTGAAAATGTTCTTGTGATTCCCTGTAGAGAAGATACCGATCAGAAGAAAGATGAAAACGTTTTATCCAGGAAAGGTCATCAGAACTTTAACAAGTACCCCAGGTTGGAGATGATATCAGAACTTTAGCACCACGAAAGTATCTCTCTATGAGCACTGCAGCAAGCCGCAGAGACCCAGTTCCTGAAAGACCCTGGACAGTGGCAACCTGTGACAGAAAAAGTTAGATCTTTCATACAGTTCTGGTCGTTAAGCAAAACTAAATTTTTTTAATGCTTAGGCACAAGAAAAGGACTTTATATCTCTTACTCGTTGTTCCCGAATAACAGCACTTTCTGCTCCAAACAATAGTTCTGCTGTAGCCTTGTTGAATGCAGCCAAACCTTCGATTGGTAGATACTACACATTGTGAGGCTTATTATAAGCACAAGCGATCAATAACTCATTAATGACCCAAACTCAGACTTGTGGAGTTAAAACATTTAGTACCTCTTTGTTCTCTCCCCTTTCCAGCATAAGATTTTCCGCCTACAATTTGTTTACCGGTAGTGTCACTTTGTTTAGTAATTTCTCAACAATCAAATATGCAATGCAATCATTGCGTATTACATGAAGAAAGCAGGAGTGGACGAAGAAACTTACTTTCTTGACAACATCAAGCACATACGGCTGTAGATCTTCAGTCCGATAGGCACCAACACCCAGGTTAAGCTTCATTTCATGAGTATCTGCTCGGAATGCTTCAGAAACTCCAAGAATGGGGTCTGGTGGAGCCATTGTTAGTTCATTGAACCTGGAAACCTCAACGGCAATGCTCATGCTTGTCCTAGTGAAAGGCTGGAAAGCGAGAAAAGTAATATGAGAGAACAATTTATCCCTCCAGAACCAACTAAACTAAGCAAGCTTGCAATTCAAGGCAAATTAGATTAAAGGGATTGGACAGGCGCAAGTGTATCAACCATTGATGCAATTGGAGTTGAACATTAACGCTCGGATTTACATACCTTCGCCTTGACAAAATTCTTCCCCAAAAACGTCGTCTGACTGGAAGCTCCAATCCTCGGATTTGCCTGCGGAAATAACGAGAGTTAAACTGAGGAATTTTCAGTTTCCCCCCAAAACAACTTCGATCTGCTGAAATCACGGATATGAACATAATACTGGAGAAGCGAAGTTCCAAAAGCAAAAAATCTAAGAAAAACAACAAGCATGAAATCAAACGCCGGTATAGTTACCTTGAGAGGATCTCTCAAAGCCACCGGAGAAGCTGAAGTGAGCGATACGAAAGCTGAAGCCATCTCTGTGTAACAACAAGCGTAAAATCAACCAATCGAGCAAAGAGATTTCAAAAGAAGAAGAAGAAAAAAGTTGACGGAACCGATCACTTCGCTTCGCAACTGAAATGCATAATCGACCTTTTACAATCAAATCGGCAGGAGATAAGAGATCAAAATAGAAAGAGTAGAAAGAGTTGGAAAGCATAGAGAAATACCGTTTCAGCGGCGAAGAAGGAATCCTCCAAAATCGGCAACAACGAGAATGGAAAGGGAAAAGGAGAGGAGAGAAGGGCGATAAAAACGAGCACTGTTTTGGCTCTCACAGTAATAATGAGTAAACAACCGCAAACTCAATATATATATATGCGCTAATGTATTAGCGAAATAATTAATTAAATTTTAATTTTTGGCAAAATGAGAAAAAATGGTAGTGGAAATGAAAGAGGGGAAAAAGGTAAGGAGCAAAATGCAACTGCAGGAAAAAGAATTTGCATAAACCCTTCTTCTTCTTCTTCGTCGTGTTAGGATAAAAAAATGATGCGAGGGAAAGGAGCTCTGAATCTGATGAGGTCGCTGCGATCTTCGCTTTCTTCTTCTTCCATTCTCCGCCGCGGCAGTTACAGTCGCCGCTTCGCCTCGTCCTCCGATGCAATTCAATCATCGCAATCATCATCGCCGTCTCCATCTTCGCCCTTCGAATCCAGACTGCGCACCATTCTTCGCAATGAGATTCAATACCAATGCGATTACGCTCCTCCTCATCAGGTGCTTTGTTTAATTACATGTTCATGCTCCAATTATTCACTTTTTACAGCTCAACGCAACAATGATCAGTCAAAATATTTTACAATTACAAGTTCATGCTCGAATTCTTCACTTTTTCATAGCTCAACGCAACAATGATCAGTCAAAATAGCATACAGTTACATGTTCGTACTCGAATTCTTCACCTTTCATAGTTCAACGCAACAATGATCAGTCAAAATAGCATACAGTTACATGTTCATGCTCGAATTCTTCACCTTTTATAGTTCAACGCAACAATGATCAGTCAAAATAGCATACTCTACTCTTCATTGCATATCCTTTCGCCATTCATGACTGTGTATGCGTGAGCTCAGCTAACAACTTGGACTTCTCTTCAGCAGAACCTCTCTATTACTGTGAGCAACTTTAACAGTAAGAACATGTTACCATCACATTATCATTATTTGAGATCTAGCATAGCCTATCTAGTTTGGAAATGCCAAAATTATGCGTTAACTTATCGAATTTAGAATTGAGCTGATCAAAATCTGTGTGGATTCACATTTTGAAGAAATCTCCCTTCCATTATGTCTGCATCTATGTTCTTGAATTCCCTATTTATGAGAAGCTGGGAATGCCTCTGCCTATCAACTCAAAGCAAGGGCATTTCTGGTTTGTGGAAGGAAAAGAGAGCTGGATAATTGAAGTTCTTTATGTTCAATACCAAAAGACTTGCTTCCTCACTTACATTTATCATTCATGCTCTTTTGCAGCCTGTAACGGAGTTCGAGGGATTTGTGGTGGAAGATCTGCCTGGTCAGCAGTGGATTACATTGAGGAGTAAATCAAGTGAGGATGAGAATATCAAGATTGAAGCAACCATGTTTGATGGTTCCGTCCTTGCTCCAAAATCTGGTGATGACGACGATGAGGAAGTCGTGCACCTTCACATTAGCCTGCTAGTTGATATATGGAGAGGAAAAGAAACCGATAACATGGAGTTTGTCTGCTCGGCCTGGCCTGATTCACTGGAGATTCAGAAAGTTTACATATTTAAGCGCGGTGAAAATGCTCCGGCTCAACCTTACATGGGTCCCGATATAAAGTATGTTGAGGATCAGATTAACACTTCCTCAGCTCTCTGCAAATTTTATGCTTATTTGAATGATGCAAACAAGTTCTCACTACTTCACCTGTTATTTGCAGGAATTTGAGCAATAAGCTCCAAACTGGATTGTACGAGTTCCTGAATGATAGAGGGATAAACGGTGACCTTTCAAGATTCTTGCATCAATATATGATGAACAAAGACAGGATTGAGTTTATACAGTGGCTGGGGAAACTCCAATCCTATATCGAAAAATAGGAAGGTCTTGTTGGTACTTAATGTTTGTCATCCAAAAGTATTAGGATGGGATTGGTTTATTTTTTATCTTCTTGTTCTTCTTTGAGCTCACATTAACTATAGTGGCTTCCTAGTTTGTGGAATGTGTTTTCTTTCATTCTGGAAAGATGATATCTTTGGCATTTAGATAATAGGGAATTCTGTAATATTTTCGAGACTATGATGGAATGTCTAGCTATAGTTTATCTCATTATCATCCCCATCATGTTAGAATCATTGTTCTTTCTACATGGATAGAATGGAACATACAACTATCATACCATATTTGATAGCAAAACAGAGGAAACTTTCTTGGAAGAATTTGTGCTTTTACAGATGTTTGATTGAACACAACACAGTTGAGACGGGTCCAATGTCGCCACAATGGATCATGAGCTTAACAAGAGAACACGGGGATTTGGATTTACTAAACAATGGCAAGCCTAACAGAGAAACAAATCTTATCAAGATTCAAATGAGGCCCATACAATTTCATCTCACATGTGTAACCAAACAATAGATCCAGATCATGCCAAGAAGGTATGTTATATACAAACAATATTCCCAGCTCCAGATCATCCCAAAACTGCTTTGAGTCGATGCAAAAACCCGCTTACTTGGTCCACCAGTAAATTAAAATTAAAAATGTGCACACGGATGCAACTAGGGAGAGTATGATGGTGTCCATGGACTTTTTCTTCTTTATTGCTGAGAGAATGTGATTCACCTGTAGAATATGCATATCTAGAATTTAGATCACTTCAGCGTGCAGTGTGATTTATCATCATTTAATTGTTTACTTACCGTTGGAAGGCGGCTGCCCACATTGCTAAGCTTCGAATTGATGCCCCCGAATGTGGAACGCTGGAAGACCAGGGACTTCAATGTTTCTTGTGCTTGTGATATCACAGAGTCCACCTACACGAATACAAAGAGTTAACCCTGAGCAAAACAAATACAGAAACAGATAGGCTGTGAGCCAATTTTTGTCTCCAAGCTCAGTCACTTCACTAGCTTTAAGAAGACAACTTCAGCAAGAGAAATCCACAATCCATGCAAATAACATCAGATACCAACACAGATAATCACATTCATCATATTGTAACCTATACCTTCAGAATTTGAATTACGAACATCTTTTACATGATTTGACATCATATATAATACATATTATCTCTTGTGCCATTTAAGAATTTTGTGTAGCCAGTTTCCATTTTGCTGACTAATCCAGTTATTAATGCTTATGATAACCAAGGTAAGCCTGCTATAAGGTGATTCTGACAAAATAAGTTACTCCAACCAAGGTAATATTGTGAGTCAAAGCAGTCATTTGTACGATATATGCACCATCAGATGATCTCACTAGTCAGTACCTACAGAGTTCTCCATCAGCAAGCATGCATTGGAGAATAGGTAATCTCTACACCTAGACCTTTAGCGATGCCTCAACATATCTGTCAAACCTCACTCTCCTTTTTGCTGTCAAATATGATGTGTGATTAAATCTTATATTCTTGGGTGTACATATAGGACCTCCATTATTTAACCCTGAGATGTGCCTAGCAACATAGCATGAGAAATTTTTCCATCTCTATATCTTGCCATCTGGCAAACAATTAATGTCCCTCAATGCAAAAACACTAGCTTTTTCAGATATAACAAAAAGAATTCTAATTGAATCTTCTGATATAATTATTTTTGTTTTACAAGTAATGAGACAAGTCTACAGACTCTATCTTCATGTTCATTTGGTTGCAGCTCATGATTCATGAGGCCAACATCATTTCACTTAAACACTCCATAGACAAGGTTACCCATTACCTGGCTGGTATTTCTATGGAGAGAAGCACGCTCCTTTAGAAGAGCTTGATCATGAGAACCATTACCATCTTCAAGGTCTAATCTTGTACGGTCAAACTCCCTAAAGTCCTCAAGAAGTGAAGCGTGCTCTTTCTTAGCTCTATGACTGGAATGAAGTCGCTTGAACTCCTATGGAACCAAAAAAGTAAGGCATGTTAAGCAAAACGAAATCTTTAATCAGCCATATGAAAAAGGAAGTAGCCAAGAAGACCTGGGTACAAATTGTGAAACATATGAAATTCAAATGAAATCATCAAGTAAGGTTTTAGGTTTACAGTATTATATGCACCTTCTTAAGTTACGTTTTCTACAAGATAATTATGTGAAACATCTTCCATATCTCGAGGTATAGTCTACAGCAGAGGTTAGCTCCAGTGAGAAACCTCACAATTCAACACCAAGTCATACATACATAACGGGTTACTTATAGTGGGATGACAAAGAATTTGTTAACCTGAGTAAGATCCTGAAGGATTTCCTGATGTCGTGTCAATGTATGAGAAAAGATCTCTGATCCACCAGATGAAACCCAAGCTTGCATTTGCACATTTACTTGCTGAAGCTGTTTAAGGAGTTGATCGATTCCAGACTCCAAATCCTTATCGTTGAATGAATCATTTTTTGTCGAGACTAACTTGCGATACAAATGCATCTGGTCATCTAGCTGAGTTTCGAGTTTCCTCGCCTGCATAGATGGGAGGACAGAAACAATCATATCTCAAACAAAGTGGAGACGGAGTGAATATGTAGAAAGAAGGAATCCCTATGAAATTGATGAAGAAGCTAACACTGCACTAGTGATGAGCCTAATAAATAATTAGATCCAGGATCAAATTGCAGAAAAATCATAATAATTACTCCTAATGCAGTGGAGTCATCACATCACATCACATCACAATTAGAAGGGAACAGAACGGCAGTCATATCTGATCTCATCGTAAATGAAATGCATTTGGACACTAGGAAATTCAGCAAGCACCACCACCACCAATCATGACAATCATTTCCACAAATCTGATCATATCGACTGAAGCCCTAAAATTTGAGTGAGCAAATGGAATTGCGACAGAGAAATTGAAGAAACTGGCGAAACCAGAGATAAATGGCATACCTGTTTGCGCAAGGAGTCCCAAGAGGCGGGAGGATCCATATTCTGGCTCGAATTTACAGTTGTAGCTGATGAATTGGATAGAATTGAATTGCAGGAGGGGAATTGAAGTGGATAACGGCGAAAAGAAGAAGAGGAGGCCGATGCGAAGAGAAACGTGAAAATGAAGGAAATGTGTGTTGGTTTGGTGTTTGCGAGAGCGAATTGTCAACTACTATTCGCTGCTACTGCCTTTGAACTCTAATTCAACCCTTAATTATTCTCTCTTTTATTTTGCTTATTAACTCATATAGATACCTACTACTAAAACAGGAGTGTTTTACTTTGGATTCAAAATATCAAATTGATACTCACAAATACTATAGCAAAATAGGAATTTGATCTTTTAACAACACCTTTTAATTACTACTACCTCCCTCCTATTACAAATATCTATATAATTAAGGAGCAAAATATCTAGGAGCACAAATATTAAAGAAATAAGTATTTACGTATATAAATTAGAAGAGAAAGAAGTTTAAATAATAAATAAGAGAGAGAATAGTGAAAAGAAAATCAAAAGTGATAAAACATCAAAGATAAAAATAGAAATAATAAAATAGGGAAGAGAAGAGTAATAATTATTTCTTTTATAAAATATAGACATTTGTAATAAGAAACCCAAAATAAAATGATAGACATTTGTAATGGGACGGCAAAAAAAAATTTGCAATCAGAAAAATAAAAGTTTACACGGATAAAACTTGTAAAACAAATAATTTCCTGGTATCAGAAAAAAAAAATCGAAATTACTATGTCTAAATTGTAAATTGGTCATGCGTTATTTCCAAAGATATTATGTAGACTATTGAAAGCCAAGCCTATATCAGCAACAGCAAATCCTTTTCTAAATAATGTAAATCAATTATCAACACATATCTAAGCAGGAAAGAGAGAGGGAAGGCTGGGAACAAAATAGGTGTTCAATGAGATATAAGAATGGGTGTTACCACCCCCAAAATGTAGTCAAAGATATGATTACACTACAACAAAAGGAGAACCTAAGAAACTGTAGTTTAGTTGTACATACAACATTCTCAAAACCACCAAGAAACTGTAGTTTTTTTTGTGAAGGGGCCAAGAAACTGTAGTTTTAGTTGTACATACAACAACCTAAAAACAATCAACTAGTCGACATCGTTGTCACTTCAGTCCTCAACAATCGCATGGTTTGGTTTCTCCTCATCTAACTCCAATTCTTTGTGGTCAGATGATTCTGCTTCTGCACCCACATTCTTGCTTTCACTTTGGGGATTTGGCTCTATATCCATTGCCTGGCTGCTATCGGTGAGCAATTGCTTTACCTCTTCGCTCATACCTTTGAGGGGGGCGAGCTTTTCTTTCAGCTTCAAACTTGCATATCCTTCGCCTGAATCCGGCACATTCTCTTTTACTGTCACGCTCATCTGCGATAAAGGAATACAAACCAAACTATCATCTCACACTGCTTATGCACAAACTTTGTTTTGCACAAATGATTGACCTACCTTGTTGAAGAGCGTAGCCACGTCCAAGCGCTCCTGTGTTGTGTCACAAGCAGATGCCGAGATTTCTGAAGGAGCTGCATTAACTCAAAATTAATACAAAATGTTTATCGGGAATGCTTTGACAAGAGACACATGTTTGTCATTTCAAAATATCTCAAACTTAAGCATGACTCGAACCCCAACTACCTTCTTCCCGAGTCAATACTTCAGTATCAATTGGTATCCTTGTTGCAGAATGCAGATGGAAATTAAATCACTTACAAATTATTTCGACTGGGGGAAACTGATCGACCATTTTGGTGCCTAATGCCTCGGGACATGAATTTTCTGTCTCCATGGCCTTGCGTGCACTCTCCTCGTTTGGAACTCCATTTGGTTTCTCATCAGCCTGCACGAAATCACCCTTTATTTAGAGGCAATATACGGGATCACATCACATCAACAGAACAAAATCAGATGATGAGTCTAAACAGTAACTAAGCATGTAAAGATAGAACTAGAGCATTTTCAACTGCTTCAACAAATAGTGCAACAAAATTCAGTGGTTAGTACCACCAAATTATAGCAATCACATTAGAGGAACATTAAAAAGGACTTACATAATGATCTTTCTGCAGCTCTGCATTAAGACCCTTTTCTAGAAGCAGAACCCTTTTCTTGATAAATTCAACCTGTCTTCTCTGCATCTCCCTAAAATGGTACAGCACGGACTGGTCTTGAAAAAGTTGTGATCGGACTGTCGTATCAGTAGCTCCATGCACGATATCAGCAGCAGCTTCGCTCCCTGCAGTAGTCACTTTTGCCTCATTTCGAGATGCTTCAACATGTTCTGAATTCCCACCATTTGTTGACTGAGAAAATCCCTGATTAGGAACTTGAGGAGGAGGAACTCCAGAAGCAGAGGCCTGTGCCTGAGAAGTCCCCGTAACATTCTGCACTTGAGTAGCTCCTGGGGCAGGTGTATTTATGAAAGGAAGATTCAACTCCTGACAGATGACTT
The DNA here is from genome assembly GCA_036873715.1 of Salvia sclarea. Taxonomy (NCBI): domain Eukaryota; kingdom Viridiplantae; phylum Streptophyta; class Magnoliopsida; order Lamiales; family Lamiaceae; genus Salvia; species Salvia sclarea. The sequence goes on from JAYJMF010000028.1 coordinate 1,513,154, forward strand.
CTTGTATTCTCAAGTCCTTGTCATCAACAATTGCTTGCCATCTTCCATAACCATGCCTGACATTGGATGATAAAATCATATCAAATCAGGGTTACATAATCAAGTACAAAGAATCAGCAATATGCCTAAATTAAATCCGATATCCAATCACATTCCTCATAAATCCTCTCTCCATCCCAAAAAGCAAACCACCCTAATATACTTAAGCTTGCAAGAATGCATCACAGAACGGCTAAGGCAATCAAATGGCATGCACCTGCTCAATAAGTTGACTTCCCACCTAAGCATATGGGAGTTGGATTTTCGTTTTATTGCTTATGTAGTTTCCATCCAACTGTAGTTGTGTTAGTATGCATTTTTAGAACTATGACTTGAAGCTAAAATAGCTCAAAGCAAAAGCACCACATACCCAACCATATTTCAGCAGTTGTCATCACGATTTATTTCAACGTCAGGTGTCACCTTTGGACAATTTATTCTTTTGGTTGACGCTCCTAAATCTACCCAATATGCTATATTTCCATATGATAAAACTTAGAAATGATGAAAAAGCTCAAGGAAGGATAAACAGATAATATACTTCATTACGGCTCGCAAAAGCAACTTATCATGGTGCTCCTTCCAAATTCTCCCTCCTTTCAGTCCTGGATAGCGGGATATAATATCATCCGTGAAAAGAGTAGTAGAGCCCTCTGATAAAATCTTTAACTGTAAACCAAAATATAAAGTATAAACATTCAAACGGAGATTGAAACATACAGATTAACTACTAGACATTAGCAAAGGATGGAAAAACATTCACAGTACAATATAATAGCAAGTTAATAAGCCTAAAAAGGATTACATAAACAAATTATTCTACAATACACCACCAGGAAGATAATCAAATCTCTCTCTCTCTCACACACACACCAAGGGTCGAGTAAGTAAAGATAAAAGGTATGAACTTCTATCCATTTCTTAACCACTGAAAATGCAAATGGGGTTACTCACAAGCCTCAAACCACTGATACATATAATGGAGGTGTAACAGTACACCAAATAATACTCCCTCCGTCCCTTAAAAGTGTGCGAGGTGAGGAGTGGCACGGGTTTTAATAAAATGAGTGATAAAGTGAATGTGATTGGAGAAAGGGTCCCAGTTTTTGAAAAATTGTGTGTATGTTAGTTGGAGATTGTTGACATTTTGAAAAAGTGGGTTTCCAAAAATGGAATCTGCACACTTTTGAGGGACGGACAAAAAAGGAAAAACCTGCACACTTTTCAGGGACGGAGGGAGTACTACATGTTATTTAGCCCATTGTAGCCCTCAGGAGAAGTAAAGAGAGGGACAAAACAAAACACAAAACAACAAGAACTTTATCCCACCAAAGTAAAGCAGGCTAAAGGCTATCTACTTAAAGAATAAACTTGCTCAGGCATACAGTAGATAGATGCAGTCTTCCCCTCCATATCCAATCAAACAAGAGGTAATAAGTGTGTGACAATTTACTGAATAATGGGACTAGATACAAATCACTACTATTTCTTATCCAAGATACAAAACTTACTTTGTCCCTGACGAGAGATAGTGTTCCTATTCTGACGAGTACATCCTCTATTCTCAGTCCCTCTTTGGGTACACCATCTGCAGCCAACAGATATTGTGTATTAGTTTATCTCACTTGGACAAAGAAACTTAATGCACAGGCAGGTATAAGTTGAAAAGACTTGTAAAGTAATCAATTGCCTTCAAATGTCGGGGAGTCATTTATATCTTCGCACATGTGCTCCAAGAAAAGTTTCCCGTAACTGCATAACATAAAACTACAAGTTAAAAGCAGATATACACCTGTAAAATGTACCTAGGATTATGTTTTGCCACAAAGATTGCTAAGCATTTTAGTATAGTATTTCAAATCCAGCGGACAAAGTTAACAAACGTAAATGAATTGCCAAATCGGCATAACTGCAATTTTACAACCCAAGTCAAACTAAAATAACCCTTGATATATTTACTTTAAATGTAAAAAAGAAATTAAATCAAGCAACTCATGTTATTACGTAACTGTTAAGTTGCTAATAGATAAGGCTTGCAGTGGCAAAAAGGAAATAAAAATACATATGATCTTCAATAACACCCTTCTACAGATCACTTGTCAGAAAACTAAGAGTGACCACGCACATGAAAATTCTCCAAAGAAATGCAATCAGAAAAAGTTGGTATTTCTCTGGAACCAGTATGATCATCGAAACACAGATATAGATGTGTTAGATTATCTTAACAACATCTTCTACAGAAAAACTGCATAAGCTGCATAAGAAAACAAAAAAAATAACCAAGCAACTGGAAATGGAAATATAAGTTTTAGGGTGACTGTGCAGTCGTGCACATGAAAATTATAAGGAGAAATGTAAGCAGGAAAGGTTGGTGTTCTCAGGAACTAGTATGATCTTCGAAAACAATATTTTCTTCATTTTATGCAAATTAAACACAGATACTGATTCAACCAAAATTTTAAATGTTTAATGTAAAGATGAACAACCAGCATAACCAATTACGTACTCATTAATTTCGTCAAAGGACTTCTGCTTCAGACGCGCTGCGAATTCTGACCAATCATATTCTCCTACACCAAACCTGAAGAAAACCAAACAGCTTGTTTACTTTTCAAAATAAGAACAGGCTGGTTGCATATTTATCAAGTGACAGGGCAAGAGAAGGGACAAAAATAAATATAACAAGATACTCGACAAATAATACCTCATCAAAATTTGGACAAACACAGCCCTCTGACTCTGATTAAACCCCAGTACTCGAAGGTGTCTTCCTTCACCCTCCATGAGAGGAAGCTTTTCAGAAGTGTCTACAAATACAAAATAAAGAAAAATTAAATAAAAATATCTTATTGTGATTGTATAATCAACTGACATAAGTAAGCAGTTAGACAATACCACGCGATTTTTTTCTGTAAGATTTCTTCACAGCAGTAGCTCCAACAGAAGCTGTTTCATTATCAGTTAACTCAGCTTCATAATTATCATCTTCCCCATCAGAACTTACATCTTCCAAACCAGCAAGGTCATCCTCTTCAACAGATACCATCTGTATAGACCATATAAAGTCTAATCAAAATAATAAACAAGAGATTTACCAACATTCCTCCACTAAGAGAAGCTTGAAGCATTACCCTTCCCTTCAGATACCGAAACCCGTGAGACTCTTTAACTGATGCCAACTATATCTATATCTATATCTATAAATGTGTGTCCATGTATTACAAAGTACAACCTAAGTACTAAGCAAAGTTTTCCTACCATATTGTACTCGGTATCTATAGATTTTATAAATATTGCGTTACTATTCAAGCTCACTGAATGTTAATATACTATTACATTATCTCTATTAGTCATTAGTATATTCTATTGATATGCATACACTATCTATTAAATATTTATAATATTCGCTGATACTGTAATTTATATGTACTTATAATACAAATACAAACCATAATTATTGTATAAAATAGGAACCAACAAACTCGTATGAATTCTCCATGAAAGCGTATGAACTCTCCGCACGCGTGTCTGAATTCAGAAAAACAAACAAATAACAAGGGTTCGAATCCCATGAGGGGCGAATTTTTTGTTTTTTTAAATTCAGACAATTATGCGACAAATTCGTACGCTTTCAAGGTGAATGCATACGACTTCGCAGGGTTGTATTGGGCGAATTTCTTTGTTTTTTGAATTCATACACTTATGCGACGAATTCATACGTTTTCAATGTGAATTCATAAGAGTTTGTTGGTTCCTATTTTATAGGTTAAGAAAGGTTTTCACAATAACCAATCCCTATAATCTTATATCTAAAAGATATATTGATTATAAAATTATCAACTTTACTAAGTATCTGATGTAAATATCATATCAGATTTGAAAAGGATAGATATGGTATAAAGCACCTAGTAAAGTTATGCAAATCTGAATTATATAACACGTATATTAAGAACATAATAGTTGTTTAATTTTTCTATGTATATGTTGTATTCTATAAATAATATTTAACATAATTTTATTATTTACTATCTATATTCTATATATATCGATAGACCACATTTCTATAAATGTCACATATTAATAGCTATGAGATAATATTATGTTAAAGCAAATTGAGATTTAACGCCTCAAAATCTATTGCGAATATACATGTAAATATAGTTAATGCATTTTAAAAAACTATGTTCTTTTATTTCGTAGAACTGTTGTTTTGGATATTTCATATTTTAAAAAGTAACTAATATAATTATCAAATATTTTAAAAATAATAGCAATCTTCAACAATAGAGCATACAAGTCACCTCGCTTGAACCACTCAAAGTCGGACAGAACAACAAGAAACCCAGAAAGTGGACCCTACTTTTATACCTATCCATGAATCGCAGGGCGCTACTCTAGCTATTGATATATCAAAGTCCAAAATAAAATTTCTAAGATCCTGGAACACAAATTATTTTCTTTTTTTAGGGGCACACCACATAAATTCTAGTTTTTTTTAATATTTGATTTGCATAAATTCTACTCCCTCCGAATTCTTTGTATTGACACATTTTCCATAAATGGGTGAGTTTTTTGTATTGGCACATTCCAAAAGTAGGATAAATAGGGAATGGAAAAGGTGCTAAAAGTACAAAAAAGTACAAAAATGTGGAATAATAAAGTATAAAAAGTACAAAAAGAAGGATGAATTAATATTAAATGAGGTGGGTCACTCTTTTTCTTAAAGAGAGTGCATAAAGTGATGTGCCAATACAAAGAATTCGGAGGGAGTAGTTGATAGCCCACTTGACCATCAATAGCAAAACCCAAATGAAATATGCATGCTTGTTAACACAGTTTATGATTTCTTTCAGAACTCCTAATGTGCCATATGTTCAAGTTCTAGAATTATGGTACTACCATTTCTTATTTTAAATAATCCAACATTATGAAACAAGTAGATCTCCATAGTAAAGGTAAACTATGTCAGTTTCTCTCTGTGGCTAGAGAAATGAGAACTTCTCTAAGTTCTATTTTCTTTCTTTCTCATTAAGCAATATATTGATGAAATTAGAAATGGGACCACATATAAGCATGGACAATTGATAATACAAATGATGTGAATATATATGCTAACTAATTGTTTTCATTAGCTGATGCAGGCTTTACGTAGTCCAATGAAACTGAATTATGCATCAATTAACTATCATGCTTGTCATTATCATCATTCTTGATTTTTAATAAATGGTTATTCCCATAAGCTACAAAGAGTACCTGCTTGCGGCTCCTCTTTCCCTTGCCCATAGCATTAAATTCTTCTACTTTTTGCACTTCGTATTTATCTCGCAAAAGATCTTCCCAGTAGTTTGCCCGCTCAGGATTGTTTACAGAGGCTTTACTTTCTGTTGGTGGAGCAGGGATCTCCTCTTCTGCTGCCACTTCCGCTTCATCAACATACTCAAAGTTGGCTACCTGAGATTTACTTCTCTTTAACATCCTCTAGAATGGAGGTACAAATTGAAAATATATATAGACAAATGAAATACGCTTCAACAACTAGAAGTTCTGATGAAGAAAAAAATCGCCCTCAACTCATAATACTTTTAAGAATGCTATGGCCGCTTTATACGAGACAAGCCCCACCCACCACACGAGAAAAATGACCTAATTGAAAGCAAGCTAGAAAGGAAAGGCATTATTCATATCAACTCTCACTCTCGAGTCCGCATTTATTACATTGCCCTTCATTTGAACTTTGGCAAAGACAGCTGTGCTATTATCAGCAAATTAGAATATATTCATATTCATACTCACACTCACTCTTGACTCCGCATTATTCATACCATCACTTATTCTCGACTCCGCATTTATTACATTGCCCTTCATTTGAACTCTGGCATAGACAGCTGTGTTATTCAGAAAATTAAATATATTATATCCAGCTAAATAAGTCCAGATATAGGAATCTCCATTTTATTATTCTAGACCGAATTGAAAACGGAGAAAACATGACACGACAGCTCAGACCAACATATTTTTCCAGAGGCACACATGAACCACAACCAATAACAGAAGAAGGATAATTTTTATATTAAAAAAATCTATAGAGGCGAAAACTCTAAGAAATAACTAAGAGAAAAGTACATAGAGAAGCACCACAAGGACCAAATGACCCCCAAGAATTTCTGTTAATCCAAGGCTAAGGTTGTAACACTATGCTAAAAGGATAGAGAGGTCAGCAACGAACCTTAAAAGCTTTTAAAAACCCATCCTCCTCCTCATCATCTAGCGTTGCCTCTTCCTCTCCAACTTGATCTCGATTAAGTAATCTACGTCGCAGAACATTCAAAGTTAAGACTTATAACAAAAGGCGAATCATATATCCAATAGAAAATTTGAGAAAACTAATTTACCGATCAATTGCAGTATCATCATAATGAATTTGACGAGATTTTACTGATTCATCATTATCATCAGCAAACAACTCCATTGAGCCATACCTAATAATGTCGTCTAATTCTTCCTGCATCCAAATATAAGCATCTTAGGGAAAGAAGCCTCTGATAGGTACACAAACTAGACATTCATTTTGATAGAGAACAAGGTAAGAAAATATCCCAAGAAATCACATAAACTACAAGAATATACTAAATGAAGAACCACTCTATACTGGTGGTGTTCATTTAACAAAAAATTAGCCCATCAAGATTGGGGAACTCCTATCAGATTTTACAGCTAAATCTCTTAACGAACTGGCAAATAAGATTTCCAATGTCTCCACAGCTAGATGCTGTCACACTGTGTGGCCAAAGGAAACCAAATCATTCACATTGGATGCACTTTGCAATTTGCGTAAACATTAAACATATAGAGGGAAGACTGGAAGTAACGCAAGCGTTTAATAATATATCACATGTAGAATAGATAGAGGCAGAATTTCTGGAAATGACTGGTATGAACATCATTAGAATTTAAAAGTAAACAGGCGAAAGTGAAGCCATAATGAATGTGATACCGTTCCAGGAAAGAAACTTCATTGGCAGTTAGATACTGCGGATAGAATCTACAGAAAGCTATTATACATATAATACACAAATGACACAACTAATCACCAGTGCTCTCTCAAACAAATCCCGCCAGTGTTGATGTGATATAAATACAAGAAGCAGCATTAGATTTCGCATGTAAGCTGTTTTTTTGCAAATAAAGGGCAGTGTATGAAATTGAAAGTACTGAATTGCAATAAATTATTCCAATTCTGTAAACTATCCACTTACATAATCTTCAGTGCTTAATATGTAATAGTTGAATTACATATACTAACCAAGGTAACTTTACCTGGTTAATGTTTTGAGCTTTGAGCCTTCCAACAACTAGATGCTCCAAAACCATTTTCTTTTTGGTCATCTGCATCATCCTTTCTTCAATAGTTCCTCGTGTTATTAGTCTGTAAATCATTACCTGCATACAGAAAGGAGTTATGACTCATCGAAAAAGAAAATAGCCAAATGAAGCCAAGAGATGATCTAAAATTGGCATTGACCTTATTGGTTTGACCAAGACGGTGAGCTCTTGCCATTGCCTGTAGATCTGCATGGGGATTCCAGTCGCTGCAAATTTTGGATGATCAGTTTCAAGAATATACAGAACGATAATGTAAAGCAAAACAGGCATAAGAAAATGAAAGTATATATATAGATGCACCTGATTAATAAAGACTTGCTGAAATGCCAAATCATGGTTGTTGGCACTACTACAATATGCAACTCTAAAACATATAAAATATACACTTAAAGTGATTCATTCAAATGAAAGTAGAGCTATGCAAGAACTCTCTCATGCCAAGAACAATGGAGAAGCACTGTCCCAAGTGTCATTTAGTTTGTCGTAGTAGATACTAAATGGTGCAAAATAGAAATTAGGCGTCCTCCAAACCATTTGCTGGGGAAAAAACTATTAAGATTGCAATCTGAGTTAAGTATGATATTAAGGCATTTAAATCTTGACTGAAAATTATTGCGTGCAAATAGCCAGAAAAGAGAAACTAAAACTTGAATTAAGGAGAACAGTGATGTGTATGTTTGACCAAGAGAATATCAAGGTTTGAGTTATCACAGGCAACATTAGGGACATACATAGCCCCTGGAAAACTTGCGATATAAGTCATGTCATAATATGCAGACATATAAAATAGTTACCTGTCATATATAATTACTGTGTCAGCAGTGGCAAGGTTTATCCCTAAACCCCCAGCTCTAGTTGATAGTAGAAAACAAAATCTTGATGAATTCTTTGCATTGAACCTATCTATGCGAATTTGTCTTTCTGCTCCGCCAACTTTTCCATCAATCCTCTCATAAGTCCATTTCTGAAAAATATGAACCAATGTATCAAAACAAGTTTGCCGACACATTAAAAGGTTATTGAGGTTATAGAGTTGCTTACTCATACCCTATAGTTACAGTAATCTTCTAGCAAGTCCAACATATGCTGGAATTGAGAATATATCAGAACCCTGTGTCCCTGCTCTTTCAGTTTTAACATCATCTTGTCCAAGAGTTGCAATTTCCCAGAGGATTCCAACAGTTGCCTGTGAACCAAACAAAATGTAAGAGATATACACTGAAAAAAGAGACATAATATACAGGCACTATTTTCTTTTGTTATTCGTCCAATAAAAAACAAAAGAAAACCAGAGTGAGGCATTTACTTGGTAAACTCATTAGTATCTTCTGGTTCAACACCCTCCAACATAAATGGATGGCAACAAAGCTTGCGCAGTTCCATCACCACATTTATAAGGGAAATCTAGCAAACAAAAGTATTAACCAGGTTAGGATTATCTGTTACAGTAAGAAGTACTAATAAGTATTTGTTTATATCGTACCTGGGCACCTCCTTTGCGAGTTAGTATCTGATAATTACGAGTCAAGATAGCTTTGTAATACTCTTTCTGCATGCTACTCAATTCAACACGAAGTATTAGTTCCTTTTTAGGGGGCAGCTCCTTCATGACATCTTTCTTCACTCCTGCAAATTCAAGGAAAATGTTGTCAACAGGACAACAGCCACATGATGATAGATAATAGTATCATATACAGTAACGGAATACATTATGTTGTACACTGATATAAAGCCTCAAGGACAAATCACAAGAGGAAAATAAAAACCTACAGACGTCTCGCTTTAATAGCTAATAAACTCAAATTAGAGGTAGACCAATTGAAATACTCCAGTACACAATGCACGAGGGTCGATTTATGCAATCTACAATGAACTATAGACAAATAAAGTTTAGCTGATTAGTACAAGTTTGGGTTCAAACTTCAAATTAGAATGTAAAAGAACTCATATATATTGGTTTGTGCGGGTATAATTTGCATGTTTAACTGTTATAGAATTCTGTTAGGCTCATCAAATGCAAGCTCATATTGTCACTCGCTGTTTCTCAATCTCTATACCAGAAAAAATGTCTATCATTCTCCTGGCATACCAACTATTATTTCATGTTGCAGTATAAACAACAGACATTAGTTCACATCTTAATTAGAGAGTGGATAACATGATTATACAAGGCAAACGTATTTACAAACTCAAAAGGCAATGATGTAGATATAGGATCACAGAAAATATATGACATATAGTCAGAGAAGAGTATAGCTATCTAGAAAGCTGATAACATCGTAGACTCATCTGAAGTCTCAAGTACATTACATGAAATGCAAAAATTACAACTATAATTGAAAAGGCATAAAGTCTGAGTTCATACTTCTGAGAAGATGTGGAGCTAACATTTTGTGAAGCCTAGAAATTTGTTCCTCCTGATTGATATCCTTGAACTCCTCCTGGAAATCCTCTAAGCTTGCAAACTGAAAAAGGATTTTGATATCAAATCAAATTGCGTAAACTTAGGTATGAAACAAGTTATGATTGAAAACATGATTAAAATTATTTTTCAAGCACTAACCTTCCCAGCATCAAGGAAATGCATAAGCATGAAAAGCTCATCCAAGTTGTTCTGCAATGCATGAATTCAACAACTATTACAATTGCAATATGGAATAGAAAATTTAAATTGCATAAGCATGAAAAGGTCATCCAACTATTAAATTGCATAAATTGCAATGCATGTATTCTCGGTTCTCATGTAAGAACCCCAATTCTCTGGCAAACCTAGGACTAAATCAGTAAGATTCTACAAACTTTCCTGGCACGCTCCAGCGGATAAGCATTGTTATCTCTGGTTGTTTATATACTTATGTAACCAAGCACTTACTAGATATATAACAAAGGAACCAGATTCAGCAACACTAACTTTGTTTACAGTATTGCACTACTACATCATCACTACTGTAGAAAGTGGTATTCGAAACAATAGAAACAGTTTCCTTTTCTTTCAAAAAAACCCACGTTAGGTGCATAAATTTCTATGCATGATGAAATCAGCCTACCTGAAGAGGAGTCCCAGTGAGCAGGGTACGATGCCTGGTGGAGTATTGCTTCAATGCAGAAAACAATTTTGAGTCCTTATTTTTAAGTCTATGGCCTTCATCAACAATCTACAAAGAGGTAATGACCAGACACTCAGAGCAAGTTTAAGATCAGGATCAAAACCAATCAGCATTAATAGTTCTATCATCTCACCATGCATTCCCACTTTATAGGCTTCAGAGATGTTGAATCCATGTTAATCATTTCATAAGAAGTCAGAAGCACATCAAATTTTATTCGGTTGTGTTTGCTTTCACTAACAAATTGACCTGTTTTCTTTTTTTTGCTTTTCTTATGACTTTTGGGATAGTAAAATTCATATTCTCTGATCACTGTACGTGCTTGGGAAGTGCCAACATACATCACCTGCAAAAGTTAACTTTTGATTTGTTACAATCACAGACTAATCCGGTACATTCTGTTATTTCCCTACCAAAAAGCATAATACTTACAACATTCATATGAGGAGCCCATGTGGCAAACTCACGTTCCCAGTTCCTCAACGTTGAAAGAGGAGCAACTACAAGATGAGGAGATATATTCTCCTCAAAAAGAGATGCTAAGAAGGCAATACTCTGGATTGTTTTGCCTACACTCATGACAATTGTAAGAGATTACTTGTGCTCAATTCTGCTCTAAAAGAAAGTAAGAGGCAGAGTGAGCTGGAATATAATTGAAACAGCAAAGGAAACAAACATACCAAGTCCCATTTCATCAGCAAGTATCACATGGGTCTGTTTGGACCAAGCAAAACGTAAGAAATTCAGACCTTCAAGCTGATATGGGTGCAAGGAACCTTAATTTTGATCACAGAGTCAAAAGAAGGGTTAGCTATGACTAAATGTTAACCAAATACCTAACTCAATGAAAAGAATCATGTACCTCCAGAGAGAAAATCAGGGCTGCTCTCACACTGCTGGAAATCTTTCTGTTTATTCTTTACTTCCATGGCATCACGAAAGTTGCTCTTCTGTTTCCCTGCGGACACCTTTTGAGACTGAATTCTGTCATACTTCTCAATTTCACTATGGAAGGATGCAATGTCAGATTCGACTTCCCATGAACATTCATCATATGGAAGCTCCTTCCATTTCACAAGATATTCTTTCCCATTTTCAACTTCCCTGGTATTCAAATAATTCGGCAGCAGATAGCATTAGAAAATGAATCAAACATAACTAAAACATGTTAGTAACAGAAGGAGCAAGCAATGACTATGGACAGAACATGTTACTCGCCAGCAAAGAAGAAACACAATAATCTTATGTAATGGCTCCATTTAATTTCACAAGATAACGAACTCTACTTTTCACCCCATAAAAAATGAAAAACTGCCTGTAGTTGCCCAAGCAAGTCCACATCTAGGAAAAAACATTCAATCATCCAACAAAGAATAGTACCCACCTAATGAGCCACCATGATGGTATATTCTAGTCCACTGTCTGGAACTTCATATTCAGACTAACCAAACACAACTGAAGAAAACACTACTGTTTATGAGACATTCTGTGACAACATGCAGCTAATAATCTCTCACAACATAGTATGCCTTGTAACAGCAGTTACATCTAACCTCAAAGCATATAAATGTTGACCAAATGCAAGGATCCACTAAAAATCAACTTTTCACATTTTAAGTAGGAGACAATAGTTCATAGTTCATTTCCTAGGTTAAAACAGAGGAATGTCAAATATGTCTAGGCATGGCTACTTTTGACTAATCTTTCACTTCAGAATTCAATAAGTAGTCTGTCTCAAGATCATTTGTCCTTATAATTACTCAAAAAGCTGCAACTCTCCATGTGTCTGTATTTTTTATGACGAACCTAGATTGCCAATGAAAGAGATCAAAATGGAACGGGTACAAGAACAGCAAATATTCAGTACTAATTTGTAAAGCTAAACTTGAGATAAAAGTTTCAAGATCTAAGCTTCCAATAGATCCAAAAAGATTAATGCACCTGCAAGCAATAATCCGATCCACAGTTGTCCAGTCCGGCCTGATGGGAACAAACTCATCATCAGCGTTATTAGATGAAGAAGCTTGTTTGTGGAAGTTGTTTACTTTAGTTCTTAGACGAGGATTAGACTTGTATGCCTTCACAAATTCTTTCTCCGGCACCCTGAAATGATACTCGCAAAATCAGCACCATGAGATTTTAAATTAAAAAACAAAAAAAAGGCGGGAAGAGATAAGACTGCAATAATAGCCACATGGCACATTCATTTTTTCAATGTTAGGCAGGCTAATCTTCTTTTGAAAAGAAATTACACAAATGCCATTGAGCAATAAGGAAGATGAGATGCTAAGAAAGAAATATTCGGCTTCCTCCAAATAACTGACAGCTGGAAGCTGCCAATGGTGCAGCGATTGGAGAAAAGATATAGTGTAAGGTCTTGAATTGGAAAAGAACCATGAACATGGAAGGTCAGAACAAAAACCTACCATGCGCAATGGAGGTGGGACCGTCCTTTCCATTTTACTAAATAATGTTTCATCATAACTTGATTAGAGCCGAGCTCGGATGCATCATCATCATTAACAGTGATTGGGCGCATCTCACAGTCAAGTATCTTATCAAGCTCAATCAGATGGCCCACCTGTCAAAGCACAAGAAACCATGATGAGACAGTTCAAAAGTGAGTTTCTTGTGTATGGACCTGCAGTGTGAGTATCTCTGAAACCCAAAAAGATGAAAACAAAAGCCATACACATTCAGGACATTTCCAGATGCTAGAGCGAGGACCTCTTGCTACTGGTAGCAAGCACTTGGCATGGTAAGAATAGTTACATGTTTCACAGCTCCAAAGGTCATCTTCTTTTCCACAACTTTGACATAAACCTTCCTTCTGTTAAAAATTAAAAAGAAATAATTGAATATAAGTATGAGAAATGAAGTGATCGTAACCTAAGTGTATAGGAAGCATCATTGTAAACTTATTTGACAAAGAAATTTGTACTTCAGCATTTAATCCATTAATTGATAAAATATGAGATGCACTCTCAGTTAACGACATGGCTTCTGATTCTTAAATCCATTGAAAGATATTCGGAAATTTTGTCGTCATTTCAAATCCTGGACACCGCAAAAAAGCTATTACCCGATCATATGAAGCACCCTTATTTTCATTCTATAGTTCCTCTGAGTTGTACGTTTAATTGAATTGCGTAAATGTCAACTTATTTAAAAAGTTAGGTTGTTGTGGAGGTTATTTGATAGAATCTATTAAATTATATAGTACAATTGAAAGAAACAAGCTACAACTCGATATGTGCCACGTGTAATAACATGGCATGTTTGCATTAATCCTACGCGCCCAAGAGAGAGAACAGTTTAAACTACGGCATGCATTAATTAGTCATTTATTATAATAATTTCTTTTGCGATATCTATTATATATGAGACGAACCCTAGGTACCACGATTCATGTACTTGCCATCAAAAGGCATGAAAATTAAAGTATTAAATGCGATGTTGGAGAGCCACGATATACATAGAAACTAGTCAAATGGCCAAAAACCCCTAAAGAATACCTTAAGGTTACATTGGCACGTGTCCTGCGAGTCTAGTACAAGTGTACAACAATGAAAGCATTTTTTTAGAGCATTAGAACAACCACCCCAATTAATACTGCTGCATCAATCCTTTTTCAGTTTTTAATTTGATTAAAACTAACTCCTGAGCCATAAGAATTGGAAGAGAAATGCATTACATACCTATTTAAACATAATTTTCAATAAAATTATAAAACTAAGGTCAGCACTCCATCATCTTGTGGATCAAATTATGTTGCAAAGAAAGCACATATTTCTTTATAAAGCAATCCTTTATACATGTCCTAACTTTTACCACACGGCAAGAACAACAGATTTTGACAGTAAAAAACCCCCGAATCACGTCGTATCCAAATTCCAATCTCACAAGATATTGTTGCCTATCAGATGGTGTGTGTTACTTTGCATAAACAGGAGAATTCGCATAAGTTAGTAACGGAACATCAAGAAATATCCCTCCAATCTTGAGCAAATTCAGGTCCACAAACAAGAGGAAACAAAAGTGCTCGTCAACTAAGCAACAAGCTCGTTTGGGGAAACAGGCATGCACCAACATATATACACAAACATGAGCTACACATAAATGCATAGACATGGGAAAAAGGCAAAAAGGGGCATATAACTTATAACCGAGCAGAATTAACGTGAAAGTGCATCAAAAATAACGGAGAGAAGTGAATTACCACATCGGGGCGCTGTAATTTCTCAAAATTATCAGAAGAAGGGCCCGCCCCCGATTTCTTCTTCACGAAATCAGCCTCCTCGTCGGACTCATCAAGGGTGTAAATGGGCCTCCGATCGGATCGAACCCGCAGCCTCTCGACCAAGCTCGCCATTTCTGCAGCAACAGGGAGACGAGAACAAGTCGACGGTGAACTGTCTACGGCGAGGAGACGGCGGCAAGGAGCTCGCACGAGTGACCGGCCCAGCGGCGATGAGCTCGAACGACCGAACAGCGGCCTAGGCGGCGACCGGA
>JAYJMF010000028.1:1528294-1540976 GCA_036873715.1 Salvia sclarea
AGTAGCACAAAAGCGCCACAACAAAAGGAAAGGAAAGAAAAAACAACACAACAAAAGCAATAAAAAGATGCCTCCAAAGCCAGTTCAGATACATATGAGATTTCAATCGTTCTCTATAACAACAATTTTAACAACAACAAAGCATTGTTTATTTCTTCAACAACATTTTATTTCTATTAATGATATTTCTTCATTTATTTCAATATAAATATTAAAATAAAAAACATTTAAATATAAATATTTATATATATACATAAAATAATAGTTAAAAATATTAACTGTGCAATGCACGAGAGACAGACTAGTTTAGTTTAGTTATTATACTCTTACATTATTAATTAACACAATTGTTGGGGATATTAATTAAATTGTCAAAATACAAACTAAATTACGCTATGTTATTACAAACTGTCCACTATTAGTTTAATAATTAATGGAAAACTTAATTACGCTATAACTAATTAAAAAATTCGAAGGAGAACTTAATTACGCTATAACTAATTAATGGAAAACTTAATTACGCAAGTTTTATAATTCACCCTACGCATCGCCTGGGCAATATACTAGTATATATAAAAGGGAAATCATTTTCCAAAATAGTTTCCTGCCAAAAGTGCCATTCCGAATATAGTAATATTGTTATTTTTTATTTTTCACAAAAAGATAATTATTTGATTTAATATGCAATGCTACCGTTACTTTATTTATTTATATAGATACCATTACTAATAAATTCCATCCATCTATCTAATAACTCTTTTGATCCTTTTTATAATAATATATTCTATTTTATGTTATATATATAATATAATAATGCTCCCTCCATCCTGCCGAAGTTGTTACGCTTCTTTTGAGCATGGAGTTTTAGAAGAGCTGAAAAATAATGTAAAGTGATGATAGGGTTATATATTATTTAAAGTTGTGTGGGTGATAAAGGTGTCTTAAAAGGAAACGTAACAACTTCGTTAGGATGACACGAAAAGGAAAACGTAACAACTTCGGCGGGACGGAGGGGATATTATTACTAATAGATTCCATTTTTTGTTTTGGAAAGTCTCACACCTCTTATAATTATTATTAATCACATAATTGCCAATTGAACACACTTTAATAGCATAATTACCAATTAGCTTTATATGTTAATTAATATTTCCTCCGTCCCGGCTAACTTGAGACGTTTCTTTTGGTCACAGGATTTTAGGAGAGCTGAAAAGTAATGTAAAGTGATGATAGAAATATATATTATTTAAAGTTGTTAGTGTAATAAAGGTATCCTAATAAGGAAATGCCTCAACTTAGTTGGGACGTCCCAAAAAGGAATACGTCTCAACTTAGTTGGGACGAAGGGAGTATCAAATAAGTATCGATAATTCTTTTATCTCATCAACAATTATTCATTTTAATTCATAATTGATTAAAAACATTTAACTTACATTTTTTCACTAAAATAATTTAAGAATATATATGTTAGTAAACTTTCATTTTTAATATAACACAATTAATAATAGTTGGTTTGTTTGCTACTTTGTATTTTTGTTTTATTGGATCAAGTTTTGCATGAATGCGTACACAATAATAATAATTATTAAATATTGAAAGTTTAACTATTTCATTAAAAATAATTAATCAAATAATCAAGAACAACATAATTTTTAAAAATTAATCAACAAAAAGTAAATATCAAAGAAAAGAAAACATTGAAAAGAACAAATAAAAAAAAGAGAGGAAATCACCTTCGAATGGAGCATGGAATATAAGGAAAAAACAAGATCTCAAAGTAAAAAGAGTACTTTTCATAATTAATTAACATCTAACACAATACATAACAAATAAATAAAAAATAAAATATAGATAATTAAATACTCCCTCCGCCCCACTATACTTGGCACCTTTATTGTCACAAAAGGTGCCAAGGCCCAAGTAGAGTGGGATGAAGGTAGTATTAAATTATGAAAATATATATCTGTGACCTTCTATAAAATTCTCAAGACGATGGCTCTCTCGGCTCAATTATGACTTTGTTGCTGGTACAATATAAAAATCTTCATACCTTTATATTTTTAATTTTACTAAATTTAAATGTACAAATTAATTTGAAATAATTTTCACTAGAAAAGTAAATGGAAATATATTACCCGTGCATCGCACATGCACAATACTAGTTATAATAAAATGAAGTGGGCTCTTGTGAATACTATATATAAAATAAATTAATTGAAATTAATTAAGTCTAATTTAATTAGTGTGGTCCTAACATGAGACTTTCTTAAATAAAATCTTAGCTAAGAAAATAAAACAATAACATGACGTAACTAAAATAAATTAGGACCGCACCACGAATACATGATAAGCAAACAAAAGGGAATATTATGAGGTTAGGGTTAGGGATAGCCAGATTCAGAAAACAAAGGAATGTAAGGATTTCCCTAAAAAAAGAAAAGGGATATATAAGGATTCTTACTGAATTTTATCATGAAGTACCATGCAAGGCCATGATAGTATGAGAATATTGCTAGAGCGGCGAACCCAAAGATGGTAAAGACAGGAGGGCTTACCATTGCACATAACAGACCTGCACCAATTTATGTTTAATTTTAAAAAAATTAGCAATCTTTTTCATCATAGGTTGACTCTATCTTCATTCATATTAAAAAAACTGGAGTAAATTAAAGAGTTGAATATTTGATGAAGCATAAATGAAGTGCGCACCTACAATGAGTAGAAGAGTCGGGTATGTACCTGCAGATAGATATACACAATTAATTCATTAGTAGTGATATTTATGAAGAGATCATCTTGGAAATGGAGTGTGAGAATCCTTACTGTAGACGATTTCTACGAAATAGCCTGCATTTTCCGGAAAACAAGAGCATGCATTAGCATAAAAAGATCAAACTTTAATAACCATGACAAATTTAAAAATCCATAAACTTAACTCATCATGCATTAGTTCTCACCCCAAATTGTGGATCTTTCGTTCCGAAACTGGAATCTGAGTTCAAATCCATACAAGAGAGATTGGTGGATCTCTGAAAGAGAAACGCTGTTCAAATCCTTAAATTTCCACGACGTCATCACTATGAGATCCACACTGCACATCTGTGGCAACGTCATCCTGCCAACCTTGATATAAGTATATGTGGAATTGGATGAACTGACAGCACAATCTTGAGTGATCTCTGTAAAGAGAGATGAATTCTTCAAGGGAAGTAGGCACCTCAGCAAAGCAATTGGCAACTACACCAGAATATGGACTGGCAGAATAATATATGTCCAAATGGTGGGGAAAGAGGATCAACAAGTCTGATTGTGTCTCTGGTGTAGTTGATTGCTTTGACATAGTATTTGTGAGAGTTTAGAGATATGGATGTGACATTGTTTTCACATTCTAATTCAAATATGCCATGATGATCACCACCACACTTGTTGGAGTCACCCTTGAGGTGGAATCACAAGTTGGGAAGAAATATTGGAGTGATAAAACAATCAAGAGAGATGAAAATCTAATCATTGTTGATCGAATATTGTTGTAATTTTGACAATATACTCATGCTGCATATGCATATTAATATAAACGGACACTAGTGCTGAATCTTCTCACTCTCTCACCTGCCCCTAAAGGTCAATCTAATTGGATATTTTTCCATCTCTTTCATTGACTTAATTATTTGTTTAGTTTGAAATTAAGAAAGTGACACAACTAGCATTAAACCAAATATCTGTGGAAACAGTCTCCTCATTCTTGGAGCTGGAATTTTCGTGCTAATTGCATTTCTCCGCATGTTTAGGCTAAGGTCCATGGATAATTGAGTATTTTAGTCTCTTTCATTGACTTCTTATTTCATGGATATAAATATATAGTCATTATTAGGTGCAATGTGTAATGTGCATACGTCTAATTAATAAAACAAATCAGTATTAATTTAATATAAGTATAAGATAATATTAATAATTAAAATTTTAAGATAATATAGAACGCATATTTTATATGAGCCGTAACTTGTAAGAAAGTCAATAAATTATTACCAATGGAACATATTCTTGTAAATGCTAACAACTTTTTTATTTTTATTATAAATGTGAAGGTGAAAGTGACCGTGGGAAAAATATAAAATATGTTATTGCATGTATCACAAATTGTTTTAATTTAAGTGCAACACATGAATGATGAGATGATAGCAATTAGCAATAGGAAAGCATCTGTGTTTAAAGAGGCATGTTGGTTATCATAAGAAACACGCATCATAAAATATACAAGGAATTATTAAATAAAAAAATATTGATATAAACACAAGCTACCGTAACTTGCAAAATTCGATCTGAATTAGATTAAGTGCTATATAGAAAATTGTAGTAACTTCTACTAATTCATAAATCGAATCTTTAAACAAGTGCAGATTTTCAGCAAGCATGCCAATCTTTTATAAGCTTACAGACTGCTAGCTGTTGCAAGCTCCATCACTCTTGAACAGTAATCTCGACAGAGGACGAAAGATCATCATGATGCAGCAAGGATACAGAATCACTAAAGCATGTGGTTTCGATTTGATCCACATTCATTACAATTTGAGTTGACTGAGACGGAGGTTCAGGAATTCGCAGACGTTCAACATCACCTTCCAACATTTGGAGTACTTTATTCATTGGTGGACGTTCATCCGGACTCATCTGTATGCACCATAACGCAACCATTGTCATCTTCCGAACAAGTTTTCTCGTCCTATCGTTCTCGCCTTTTTCGTTTGACATTTCAATTTCAATATCTTTGCCTTGCCCAATACAGTCGTATATCCAATATGGAAAATACTTGCTCGAGTTGCCATTATCTCCTATCAAGTCTCTCTTTAAGCCTATCATTTCCACTAGCAGCATCCCAAAACTATACACATCAGCTTTATAAGAGACTGCCCCAATACTTCTGCTGATCAGTTCTGGAGCAACATATCCTATGGTTCCTCTAGCTGCAGTCAAGGTCACTGCAGTTTTGTCCGTGGAACAAAATTTTGCTAGCCCGAAATCTGATATTTTCGGGATGAACTTATCATCAAGAAGTATGTTGTGAGGTTTGATGTCAAAATGAAGAATCTGGATGTCGCACCCTCGATGCAAATACTCGATTCCTCGAGCAATTCCAACTGCAATATCAAACTTTGTGTCCCAAGTTAAGGAATTCATTTTTTCTTTATTGAAGAGGTACTTTTCAAGAGAACCGTTGGGCATGAAATCAAAGATGAGAGCACGTTTGGAGCCATGTGCACAGTATCCAACTAGTTTGACCACATTGACATGGTGGATCCTTCCAATAGTTGCTATTTCATTCATAAAGTCCTTCCCATTTGCTCCGGATTTTCCTAGCAGTTTGACTGCTACATCATGGTTGCTTCGGAGCTTTCCTTTGTAAACAGAACCATAGCCACCTTCGCCTAGTTTTTCTTGAAAATCTCTTGTCATCTTCTTTATGTCTGAATAGGAGTATCTGATAGGCATGAGTTTGTTATCACTTTGTAGAAAGGATTCTATTGCATCAAATATGGAGAAATGCCTTCTTCGGAATTTGTAGATCAAAAACCACACAGCCAAAGGGAAAGTTATGATCCTTGGGACACCGACGATGAAGCTTAAGATGAGGCCTGAGATGGATGGGAAATGGAAAAGCTGAAATTTATATATCTATTTAATTACATGCACAAACAAACATATGGGAATTTTACAATCTTAGGTGATAAGTGACACAGAATTAAGTAGGAAATGAATGAATTTTGACATTTTGTAATGGAATGATGACATAAAACAATGGATCAAGTAAAATTTGCATGGTTGGTAAGCACGAGGAGTTGATTGTATTTTACTTTTTAAAATAATCAAGTTATGTTTAAAATCTAAATAAGAAATACAAAATAAACACCAAAACATATATTAGTAACTATAATAAATTAAGAACGCACCCGGTAGTGAAGCAAAATGTGTGTCCTCTGCAAGTACAAGGAATACAAGGTAAGCAATAATATAAAAGAAATAAGAGTTAAAATACAAATCGAGGCAAGACTCGGAAAATAAAGGAATGTAAGGATTCTTACCATCATATATCAGCATGGCAAAGATATAACCTGTAATAAGATATCCGAGTAATGAGAAAGCGGCGAATCCACAGATGGTGAAGACCGGAGGGCTTACCACTGCACATAATAGACCTGCAACAATTCACACGTTTTGCACTAAATTAGCAAAGTTGACTAAACTGATGGAAAGGAAAAAAATAAAGTTGAAAATTAGATTAATGAAGCATAAATTAAGTGCGCGCGCACCTACAATGACAACAAGAGTCGCGATAATACCTGCACGATTAATTAGTAGTATGTCGAGATTCAAATTTAGCTATCTATCTCATGAACAGATCTAATATGAAATTGTGTAAAATTGGAGTGAGAGTCCTTACTGTAGAAGAAGATGGAATATTTACCTGCATATTTTCCAGAATACAAAAGCATTAGCTAGCTTAAAAGAGAAGAATTATTCAAGTGCGGTGTAGCAGACTAGAAGATGGCGATTTGATCAAACGGCTGAGAATTCTTACTTGGGGAATATGGCTTGCAGTCGCTGCAGAAGGTGAGTTCAAATCCATACAAGAGAGATTGGTGGATTTCTGAAAGAGAAACGTTGTTGAGATCCTTAAATCCCGACCATGATGTCATCACCACGAGGTCTAATTCGCACGTTTGTGGTGCCTCTGAGGCATTGATGTGGCCGACCTTGATGTAAGTATATCCGGAACTGGATGCACAATTTGTAGTAATATCTGTAAAGAGGGAAGAATTCTTCAACGGATTTGGGCAGCTTATCAAACTAATAGGGTAGGGTATATCTTCATATGGTTCATTTATCGGAGTTTTGTAAAGAACAAGATCAGGAAAGCTATAACTGGTGAAGTTATAGGAATATGAAGAAACTGTGGGAAAAGAGCAGATGTCTTCGTTGTTGAGGGAAGCATCAACCAACCTAATGGTAGAGTTTCCATAGTTGATTGCTTTCACATAGTATTTGTGAGAGTTTAGATAGACGAAGGTGACATTGTTATCGCAGGCTAATTCAAATCTGGGATCGCCACAGTGTTTGGGATCATCTTTGAGGTGGAAAGGGAAGCTAATATTGCGAATAACGCCACACGCAGAAGGGCTGCATTTTGCAGTGTTAGCAACAGAGGTTTGAAAGAAACAGAGGAGTAAGAAAATGAAAAGAGATATTGAGCGTTTCATCGTTGTTGATTGATGATGATTTTAGAACAATAGAGGATTAATTCTTCTGCAAATGGTAATGGACTACTAGTCTGCAGCAGAGAGAGCCTATATAAGATCGCAGGTCTTCAAGATTTTATATGTTTACTGTATTATTTATTTTGAAGGAAATTAGTGACACAACTGTCATAAATCAAATACTCCCAATGAGGAAAATTCGAGCTCACTACCTTTGCGACTTGCGAGGAAAGTCAAGAAAATAATTATTATTAATTAATTTAATTTCCACAATTTATGCTTTTTGCCTTAGTTCATACTTGATTTATATTAATATTAATGTATATAATGCGTAAAAATATAATAATATTTTTATTGTCTGATAAATTCGCCCCTAGATACATTCTTCTCCAAATGAAGTGTAGCGGAGAGAGCCTCAACAAAGATATCAAACGTCTTTTACGTTGAATTTCTTGAATGATTGAACATTTTAATCTATTTCATTGACTTATAGCCTTTTAGTTCATGGATACTAGATACTAATAAAGATAGATAGGCCATATTTTTAGTAGTTTGGGCAGATTCCATGCCATTCCTGACTATATATCATAATTTTAGAATAATTAATTAAAATAAATATTTATTTAATCAAAATATTTCAAAACTAAAGTATATAAATTTTAAAATTCTAATTTTTATTAGAAATATTAATAATGTTGTATTATAACATTATAAAATTTTATTTCATAACAAATATTATTAAAAATATCGAAATTGATAGTGGAACACTGTGACACATGAAAGATTGTGGGACAGAGCTAGGATAAACCATCCGGTTTAAGTTAGGCCTCATCAACATATTTAAATATTATCTTTTGAAAATCTATGCCGTTAGCTAGGAATCTTTTATTTAAGAGGTCGATACACACAAACCATATGCGCTATTAGTACAAAGAATAACTTGCGAAATCGATCTGAATTAGATTAAACTATATAGAAAATGGTCGCAACTCCTACTAACTAAATCTTCAATTAAAAAATTGCACATTTTCAGCATGCCAATCTTTTATAAGCTGCTCATGACTGCTGTTGCACACTCCAAGATCCATCACTTGAACAGTAACGTAGCTTCATCATGACGAAGAAAGGAAGAAGCATAATGATACTAAATTTTAATATTTTAATAAAATAAATATGAGTATATCATTATATAATGAATCATAATCAACATTTATTACCAAAAAAAAATTAAGAATTATATGCCATAATTTTGGAATAATCAGCTCAAATATTAATAATTTATTAACTAAAAAATACAAACTAAATATGAAACAATTGAAACCTCTAACATAGATTAGTTGATTCCAATTAATAATCTTAATGTTATACTAAAATATTAACATTGTAATATAACTTGAAAATCGTAAAAATCGTAGTATATGGCACAATTAACTTCATGGGGTCCTCAAAAAAAAAAAAAAGAACTTCATGGGGTCCTCAACCACCTTCATACACATTAAAAGCTTTCACAGTGACAAAATGAATGGTCGAAAATGAGCCCTAAAAGTATACCTAATATGGGATGGAACTACGATAACCAGTGATTTGGGGTAAAGAGGGAAGAATTATTCAATTTGGACAAATTAAATGAATGACAGTTGATTGGAGAGAAAATTTTAGAAACACATCCATCAGAACTCTGAAACCCCGCGTTGAAATTTGTGCAGCATTAATTTTATTTTGTCATCGTTGTTTACCATCTATGTCTGGGCTTGGTCCACCGTCCACCACGAGCTTGACGATATAATGGAAACTAATTCGATATACGTTCAGGATTCATTTGATGGGTTGGGTTCTGGTGGAACTCTTCCTTTAGATAGTATATAGGTCCAAACATGGATCACAAAATGAAAAAAAGGCGGACTGCACGGATAAGCGACATGTGGCGTTGCCCAAAAAATACGGATGCATTGTTTAGTTGTAAAATATGCATTATTCTGTCATGCATTTTTCAGTAATAAATCATGCAGAGTTTAGTAATAAAATATGCAGGATTTAGTAATAAATTGTGCGGTGTTCATAATAAATTATTTACAGCTCAGTAATAAAATCATACATGTTTCAGTAATAAATCATGCATGTAATAAATTGTGCAGGTTCAGTTATATATCATGCATTTTTCTATAATAAATTATGCATGATTCAATTTTTGACAGCAGATTTCTTTCAAATTTTCCTCAACGGATTTTTGAGTCTTCTTCTTCGTTTTTTCAGCGAAATACTTTGTAAATCACCGTCATAAGCCACCACCACCACAAACCATTACCTTACATCCATACCTCTTGATTCAATAATTTTCCATCAAAATTTCATTATCCAAACACCAAAATTCCACGTAATATTTTCGAATTATCACGCGAAATCGCCAGTGGGTGTCCTCGTCGCCGCTGTCACTGAACATCAGCTACCATCATCTACGACGGTGCCCCGCGCAACTCCGGATCGAAGAAGGAAGAAGAAGAAGAAGAAAAGAGGAGCAGAAATCACGTAACAAAGAAAGGGGAAGAATGTGTGAAAAAAAATACAACTTAAATAGAAGACAAACAGGAAGAAGAAGAAAAAGAAAAAAGAAAAAAAGAAGAAGAATTTTTATGGGATGCCCACATATGAACATCATATTTACTCTTTTTTTAAGTGTGTTGTTCAGAATTGGTCCTACATACTACCTAAGGGAAAAGTTCTTATATATGATCCAATCCCTTCATTTGATTATCATGTTAATTAAAAATTATAGTATAATTTAATTTATATCATGTATACATATATATAGCTAGATGATACTAATTTAAGACAGTACTCACAGTGAGAGATCGAACATGAATAAGTGATACATGAACTTAATATAGGGAGGTCTAATCACTTAAAAGTGGGTTGTTGAATAGTGTTTTTGAAAAATAAGTCCATAAATAGTTTATATGCTGTTAAAATAAATTTTAATAACTTATAAACTCATACAGTCCTAATTAATTTTTCATAATAAATTTACAAAAATAATTCTTTCCAACATACGACTTTTCGATTTTTCTCTAATTCTCTCTCTAATTTATAAACTCAACTAATACTTTATATAATTTATAAGTTATATAAGATAATTACATTTCATAAGCTCTTCAAAAATCTTATAACTTTCTGAAATAAATTTAGCCAACCACCTCCAGAATATATGGATTGAATGAGTCATGCTTTTATAGGTCCATATTTGTGTGGCAGTTTGAAAGATTCCATGCCATGGCCTATGTCTAAATAAAAATATTTCCTAAAACTATTTTACTATAGTTAAAGAGGCACATTTCTGTCAGGACAAGGTACCAATATATATTAAATAAAGTACGAATTCATATAACATGAAGTACCACTTAAAACATAGTTCATTCATATAGAGTACCAATATATATTGAATAAAGTACCAATTCATGTAACATGAAGTACCACCGCCTGACGGTCAGGCCGGCCTGACTGAAATATTTGTCATAGTTAAATAGGCTCAAAATGACCCTGATGACCCGGGCTGGCTGGCCTATGTTATCAACCATGATTCTAAAATTTTGACGCTGAGTATAATTTACATTTGTTTTTCAAATTTTGGTGTCATGTATAAAGTTTATATTTTCTATTTTAATATAGTACTAGTAAGTAGCCTGTCGAAATTCGACGGGGAATCAATTTACGTCATAAATATATCATAAAAAGGATAACTTTTATTTTAAAATAATAAATTATTAATATAAAATTGTAAAAGAAACGTTGCATGGTGGCATCGCCTCACCAAAATATTGTATTGTTAGCAATTTACAAAAAATAAATATTTAATACTAATATATAATTATGATCATCAAGGCTCTTTTAGTAATATTAGGCAATTCATATATTTTATCATCGAGGCTCTTTTAGTATTAGTAAGATACCAACTTCAGGCGATTGAACTCACTTTATATTTATTTTATTTTCATAAGTTATAGCATAGAGTAATTTTTTAAAAGATTTATATACCTGATACATATTAAAGTCATACATATCACTTTGATATATATTATCGTGTTTACGATGACCATAGTTATAACTTAAAAGGATACCCGTCAAATCAATTTCGACTCGCCTCGCCGACATGTCGAACGATTGCATCTCCTTGCTGAATCGCTGCATAGTTGCATCACCTCGTCGAAATGCTCGTACATGTCCCAAATCCTATTTACAAAATTTTACAATATGTTATCGTCTCAAACTCATATAGCAATATGAGCTAATTACAAACTCATGTGACAATATAAGAAAATTAGTACCTATACAACAATATAATTTAATTAAGAATCCACATAGCAATATGAGCTAATTACGAAAAAAATTATTTAATTAAAATTATTTATTTGGTCAAATTAAATTAAATTTTTCAGGATCACCTCGCCCCGTTGGAAAGCTCCACGTTCACATCACCTCGACTTCTTCGATGAAATGCTGCATAGTTGCATCACCTCGTCGAAATGCTCGTACATATCCCTTATTATATTTACCACTATAATCTAATTAAGAACTCATATAGGAATATGAGATATTAGTTAGGAATTTTTTTGTTTAATCCAAATATTTGTTTCATCAAATTAAATTAAATATCATTTGTACAAATTAGTTTTACTATATGTTCTCATGTCAAACGTAACACTATAAGCTAATTAAGAACTCATATATGAATAGGAAAAAAATTATTTAATCCTAAATATTTATTTCACTGGATTAAATTAAATATCATTTCTACAAATAATTTTGTCATATGTTCTCATGTCAAACCCATATACCACTATAAGCTAATTAAGAACTCATATAAGAATATGAGATAATTAGAAAAAATATTATTTAATCCAAAATATTTATTTTATCAAATTGAATTAAATCGTATAAGATATATCAAATTAAATTAAAATAAAAAATATAAAAAAGAGAAAAATTGACATATAGAGAGAGTAGAGAGATTTGAGGAATGACGTGGCACTGATTTTCACCAATAAAATAATAATATATAAGATATTAAATTAATTATTAATATTGATATATAATATTTAAAATATAAAAAATTTAAAAATATGAAATTTCATAGAAGATACAATTCTTCTTTTTGTTTTTAAGTGTTCTTTTATTGTTTAAGTAATAATTTGTAATAATACTAATAAATAAGGAAAACTCAAAAATTATAAATAAGAAAAAGTGATGTGGCATGTGTAGAGTAAAATGGGGACTTACGTGTCATGTTCCATTGGAATTAGAATTATAAATAGATGCTTGATAAGTCCCGTTTTATAGTGTTTTGCATGGTGTTTTATAGCGTTGTTGGTCGTGTTGTTGTTAGTTTTAGCTCGTTTCTCTATTAATTTCATGTTTTGTCGAGCTTTACTACGCTTGGG
>JAYJMF010000028.1:1552595-1571376 GCA_036873715.1 Salvia sclarea
ATATATATATTTTTTCTTTGCTTTTATGTCACGTAAATTGATTTCCCGTCGAATTTCGACGGGCTACTTACTAGTATATTTTTAATATGAAATCAAATCTCAACAATTAAGATTGAGAATTTATACTTCGTCGGTCAACACAAGACACATAAAAATTCCGAAATCAAAATTCAATCAACCAGACAAACTAACATAAAAGGCAAAATACATTAAAATAAAGTAGTATTAAAGGAAAAATAAAAGATGAAATCAAATAGTATATTACTATTTTTTTTTCTTAATTTGTATTTTCGATTTTTTTTTCTTAAACATGTTTTTCTAATATGAGGGGTATGACTATAATTCATGACCGGTATATATAATATTAATAATAATATATTTTTCAACTTTTAATACTCAAAAATATATTCTAAATCATATTATGATTGGTACTAATATAACATACTTATATGTACATATTATTGTTTAACCATCTTAACATTATAAAACTGAACTATGATAACTATTATACACTATAATTTATGAATAAAAGTCCATTTCAATTACAAAAGCTTCATTTAGTGTCAAACATGAATTTATTCATATTAATCTATTTTCATATATTTTAACTTTACAAGAGAAAATTATATGTACTTTCAACTAATATTGGATTGACAAAACAAATGATACACTATCTAAAACGAGTTAAATGAGTTAGGAGTTGTGTGTTTTAATTTACCAGAAAAGCATTATAGTGAGAAAAAAGATTTATAAATGACAAATCCAATAAAAATAGGTTAAACTATTTGCTTTTACAGTTAGCATTAGGAGTTGCATGAAATAATGTTGTTTTCTCCCCTTTACTCAAATATGAGTATTTCCTCCATTTTACAATTAGTATTAGGGGTCTTGCAAACATAACAAATTAGGTATTTTAATTAATATCCTTATATTTGAAGTATACATATAAAAATAAATGTCTTAGAAACTTTTTTTAGATTAGTACAAATATGAATGAAAAAAATATCTAGATTTTTTATATATTTTTTTAAATGACAAATGCAGTCATTAGATCAAAAATATAGTTGCTAAGTCTTGATCGTTGATTTCACATGCTACAACTATAAAATAAATGTATCCTTACTTGAATAGTATAATATTTATTAGATATATATAGTGTAAAATAAATTATTATATAGATAAGAGTAGTTGAACACACATGAATTTTGTTTGTACCAACTTTTGTTACCTTCACAATTCTGTACGACTGATTCACTGTTTTACCATTTTCTGATAAACTACACATTTACCTAAAAAAAGGATAAACTACAAACTATAACCTATTTGCATGTTTATAAGTTCTTTTCCTGAATAATAAATATGGTTAGAGGATAGAGTGTCTTATAACAAACTTCAGAAAGTCATATCTATAACATTTTCATTTATGTTTGTTATCTATCTTAAGGAATTACTCAACTCCTCCAATAGTGATGGCTAGCAAACTAAACAGGAACTCTACGAAATCTTCGTTTGCTTGAGCAAACAATAACCTATCAGTCGATTTATGCACCGTGACCTTCAACATCATCGTCTAGGAGTTCGGATTTTCTCCGTTTCCAACCTCAGTCAGTGAGGTCTTAGACAACGACTCCACTTGTACCGAGTTCATCTTATTGCGTAAGAGGTCGGATAATGGAGTCTCGGAAACCATTGATGCCCTAAGCAAATTCATAATCTGACAACAACAAAATATCAACACAAAATTGAAGGAAGTTGTCATATTCATATACAAGATCAAGACTTACCTCATTGATCCCAAAACTCACATCCATTAGCTCGGCATTGTCCATTCCTGTGATGACAAGATTGCTTATTGTTCTCACGAATCCCATTGCACTAGGCATTATTAGCAGATCATCGGTGATTATGAAAGTTGCCGTATCTAAGGTGAAAACTCCATCTGCTAGCAGCGACGTCGTAGCTACACCTCTTTTCATGGTAGCACCACAAATTTTACAACTACCTTCATCATAGTAGATGCTCTGACTCCAAAATTTATTGTTAGGGCACTTCTCGCAATATAACCATTCACGCTGACAATCGATAATATCAAGCTTTAGTTCTCTATGTTCCTTCTCAAATGAACTCACTGGATTGAGCAGAGTCAGCTTAGCACCCTCCGTCGAGAAATTGGAACTATCAAGATTTGCTACACCATTGTACAAAGTGTTCAAGCATCCTATAATAGGTGAAAGAGTTGCTTCCACTGGAATGGATGTTGTGTCTGGTGTTGGGATATCAGTACCAGGCACACAGAGTAATTTTGTAGCGGAGTAAAAAAAAGGTGAACAAAAAAGAAAGACACAAGATGTAATTTTTTACTGCAGATTATGTGAGATAATCTGCAGCGTGCCTTATGGCGAAAATTTCAACTATAGGAGATTAAACTTACAACGAAAACTGTACCACCTTGACAAACCCAAGGAGTACAAACACTCACTCACTATAGAAAACAACAGTTCAAGAGTAGGAAACTCAAGAACCTTAATAAAAACAACGAGTGTTATACAAACTGTGAACTCAACACTAACGCTAACATTCGTAAAACTGCTCCTGTCTTCTTTTTTTGGTGAAGGACTTGGAGAGCTCTTCCAGCTTTATATAGACTTCTCATCTTAGCCTCCAAGTCTCCAGAAACGTGGCTGTTGGAAGTTGGAGTAGTGGAAGTTGAGGTTGTTGAAGGATTGTTCCTTGTTTGTAGCAACTACTTCCACTCCACCTCATCCTTGTATCTAGGAGCTGCCCAACTGCACCTCAACTCTTTATTTGACCGTTTCTTCCTCAGCCTTTTAATCTTTTAAGTTCCACGTTTGTTGGATGAAGCCCTTGACCAACTCCTCATTTGACCAAGTCCTACAAAAACAAAGTGAAGGCAAGGCAAAAATAATACTAGAGATAATAAGGTTAGTAGGGCCGAAAAATAGTAGAATTAAAATTAACTCTATCAATAGGTTTCTCATCTCCATAGTGTTCTCTAGAAGTTTCACAAGTCTTCCCAAAGGCAATGTAAAGAAGCTTAACAGAACATCTACAAAATTGCCATCGGATTCTACAAATAGCACAATTTTCTCTTTGTTTGTCACCACTTTCAATGAGAACTCCACTTCTTCAGCAAGTGACATCTTTGGTGATTCTCAAAAGCAAGAAATTTTTAGCTAAACTAATCACAAACCCGTTGCAGCAAAGACTGGATTCCTAGATATAAAATGCGAAATAAAAGGTATGAATTTGATATTATGATCAAAATACAACAAGATAATTACTGAAATTTCTTGAACTTGAAGCCATAAGGTAGCGTTTACTTTGAGATATATTGATAGAACATATGATTGAGTATTTGAAGAATAGGATTGTAAAACTGGTTCAAAATTGAAGAATAGTTTGGATTATTTTTATCAATCCATCCTATCATGCAAAGTAAACACCACCTAAATGGATTATAATCATGATATTTGTCTAACCTAGTGAAGAGCTGGTGCAATATTGAAAAGGAAATTAGAAATAGATGAGGTATTGTTTGTTAGTTCTGCTAAAACCTAAAAGCATAAGATTGAAGACGTTTTATTCGATTAATGACGACTTACCTAATCACAAAGTAGTAAGTTTAGGATCGATGGCGTTGAACATGAGATTCCGACACCAAAGCAGCAGACGGTGGCTGAGCGCGGCGGAGTTCCGGAAGTGGAACGGCGGGAAGCGGCGGCGATTGGAATTTCAAAGTGAAGTGGAGAATGCGATAGATTAATAATGAACGTGTGGATTTTACAAATTATGGATTGCCTATTTTATCTCTTTTACATATATTATTTTAAGGATAATTATGTAAATTATTAATTATGTATTATATATATACATATATCTATAATTTAATTTATTAATTTTAATCTACAAGTTTTTTAACTATATTACAATTCTATTTGATGTATACTTTGTTAATTAACTGTGTAAATTGTTAATTAACCATGTCAATTAACATGTTAGCAATGAACAAGTTATTTAGCCAGATTACAATTCTACTTAATATATAACACAAAATAACATGTTAATTGACATATAAGACGTGCGACGCACGTCCTCTCAGCTAGTTTTATATAGTGGTTTGTGATTTTTGGAGAATAAAACTTGAACCTCATAGTCAAATCCACTCGCTGTATTTGGCAAAAAAATTGGAAACAATGTGCCTAATTAAGTGGTTTAAACTGAAAAAAGCATTTGGGATTTGGTAGCTCCAACATTAAAAATCATTACTACATCATTTCATTAATGAGTATAGCTAGCGTCAATGGCAATTTGTGGTGTATATTTGTTTCACGAAAAAGCCCATTGTTAAATTAATTGTCAAACACCTCGACTTTGGTTATTCACTCAAGATTCTAAATAAATATGATATTAATTTGTGCTAAATCTAAATACTAATCTTGTGCATAGGGCAATGGTAAAATTATTGTTCATGAATAAAAGAAGTGGTCATTTAATGTGTATGAGAAAATTTATCTAGTGCCGTGAGTATATTAATGTTTATGTCTTGATTTAAATTTCAAACTCGACTCATTATAGTTTTTATGAGTATATAATAAAATTAGCAATAAGAAAAACCTAATGTGTATGAGCAAATTTATCGCGCCGTGAGAACATAGGAAATATCGACATAAAGTTTCACGGTAATAAAAGTGACAGTGATGATACAACAAGACCGTAATTAATGGAGAAAATAGAAAATATCGACATACAGTTTCACAGCAATAATACTAACAGCGGTGATACAACAAGGTCGTAATTAATGGAAAAGATGCGGAGATAAACTCAAGAAGAATTGACTTTTGTTATGGCGTAAAATCGCGTAAAGAACAACTTTCCTACTTCACGACAAATGAAAAGATAATGATAGACAACTTTTATACGGTTAAAAAGGTAGGCGTCAGGAATCTTAGAGTTGCCTCATTTTATTTTAGGATATTTGCTTTAATTGTTCCAGTAAAGACTACCTAACGGCCACATTTACTCAGGTCGGTCCGGTCCGGGTTTGGGTCCGGCTTGATCTGGGTTTTCTTTTTCCGTATTAAGTACCATTTACCAATACATGTAATGTAATAGCATTACCAATACACGTAGTATCATTTACTATCAAAGAGTACCATTTAATATTATTTTGATGTAGTACCACTTAATATAAGGGGAGTACCATTTAATATCAAATATAGTACCACTTAATACAAGAGGGAATACCATTTAATACAAATAGAGTACGCTTAAACAAAGTACCATTCATATGAGTATCATTTCGTATTGAATATATTCAGTATTGAATAAATTATCAATTCATATGAGGAATAATATCATTTCACATAGCATAAGTATCATCTTCACAAACACAAAAAGTTGAATTAAAAAACCCCGAACCGACCAGACGCGGGTCACCCCCATGGAAAGATTTGCACTACCTAAATCAATTTTTTTAATTTACCTTTTTTTTTTGTAATTAAACAAATAATTTTAAAGACCCCGTCATGATAGGCTTGAACTTGAGATTTTTGGTATTAACCACTCTACCACTTACCTTTTGTTTAATTTTGAACATTTTCAAAATTGATTTTATGTATTGATTCAAATTGAAAGTTCAAATTCGAGTCGTTATAGTTTTTATGAGTATGTAATAACAATAAAAACTTAAAGAGTGTGAATAAGCAAATTTATTGAGCGTACCGAGAGAACATAGAAAATACCGACAATGAATTTCACACAATAATAATAATAATAATAATAACAACAACAACAACGATACAAGGCCATAATTTATGGCAAAGATGTGGAGATAAACTCGAGAAGGTTTCACTTTGATATAATGTAAAGTCTCGTAAAACTGTAAAGAACAACTTTCTTACTTCACGACGAATGAAAGGTTAATGAGACAACTTTTATATAGTTCAAAAGGCAGGTGATGTGAATCCTGACTTTTACTAGTTAACTTGTTTATTTTTTTCAATGTTTGCTCTTATGGTTCTAGTATAGACTTTCAAAATCATTTTTTTCAATTTACTTATTTTTATTGTTTTGACAATTAAAGAAATTATTTTAAATACTGTATCAATAAATTCGAATATGAAATTTTCGGCCAAAACTTTAAAGGGGTGTGAATGAGAGAAAATAGAAAACATCGACAAAAAACTCACACAATAAAAATAACAATGTCGATTACGATGATACAACCGGACCATAATTAATGGCAAAGATGTGGAGATAGACTTGAGAGTTGAGAAGATGACTTTGATATAGCGTAAAATCAGGTAAAGAACAACTTTCCTACTTAACGACAAATGAAAAGGTAATAAGAGACAATATTTATGCAGTTGAAAAGGCAAATGACGAGAATCTCGACTTTTAAGAGTCTGAATTTTTACTTTTACGATGTTTGCTTGAATGTTTCCGTTGAAGACTTTCGAAATAAGTAATTTTGATTTATTTTTGAAGTCTGCAGTTTGTCGGACTATATTAGTTTGTTGGGGAATATCACTTTAGACTTTAAACTATTTTGACACTATCGA
This sequence comes from Salvia sclarea, assembly GCA_036873715.1. Taxonomy (NCBI): domain Eukaryota; kingdom Viridiplantae; phylum Streptophyta; class Magnoliopsida; order Lamiales; family Lamiaceae; genus Salvia; species Salvia sclarea. The sequence continues at coordinate 1,559,177 of JAYJMF010000028.1, forward strand.
TTACGCATTGATATAATTTGCGAGATTGCCACACTTTAGTTAACACTATTTTTATTTTATTAATTTACACGGTACGAACGATGTCATTTGTGCTTACAAAATTAAAAAGGAAAATGATGCCATTTTAAAAAACTTGCAAGGCACAAATAACGTCGTTTATACAATGTAAGTTTTAACCAAACCTTGTTAAGCATAGTGTAATAATCTTGCGAGTCACATCCACTTTTCGAAATCGATAAAATGGACGGGAGGCATAATTTATAAAAAAATGTTAGTTCATAATTTTAAATAAAATGTATTTTCAACAATTTTAGATATAAGTGGTATTGCGGAATCATTAAAGTGATATTTATTGTAAGCTCCCGATTTGGAAGAGCAAGTTTATCCCAATTCTCATTTAAATATTTTTCTATTGTATGTATGTACTATTATTACAATAGCAATATCTTTTATTTCAGAAAAAGATAATTTTGATAAATTATTTTTGAGTTGGGAGAGGAAATTTCGTAAATATTTATTTATATTTCATACATTTTTTGCAGTACAAAGCAAAAATTCCTAATCTTTGTGGGCCATGCAATAAAACTACTATTGGGCCCATTTAAATGGGCTGAATCATCTCCATTTATATATATATATAGAGAGAGAGAAATTCTGATATGTGAAATTGGGTTAAGCCCATTATTTAGTTATATATATATAATTATTTGTAAAATTGGGCCAAACCCATTAATTCGTTATTCACTGCAACTGAGCTAGCTTTAAGCTTCAAACTACAACTGACAAATAAAACCGTTTCTCTCTCCTCAAGACGCGGGCATTTTCTCTCTCTACGTGTACGGATAAACGCGCTTCTTTTCCCATCTTCCATGCATACATTCATTTTCTCTCTTCATGCAGCTGCGATTCGATCTGATTTCCTCACAGGTATTACTTCACACCTCTCTCATTCGCATTTACTTCTCCTCTCTCTTTGATTTTTGTTTAATTTTCGAAGTTATACGTCACAATTGCAGAATCGAGATCACTATAGTATGCGTGAGCAGAAGGAAAATAGATGAGATTTGATTTTTCAGAGTGGAGTGTGTTGCTGTTTTCATAGGTCGATTTTGAAATATTTTGGTGCAGTTTTGCTCGATCGAGATTTGTGATCGATTTTTGAAGTTATACGTTACAATCGCAGAATCGAGATAAATGAATTTATGTGTGCGTTGAAGGAAAATGGATCGGATGTGATTTTTCAGAGTGGAGTGTGTTGTTGTTTTAATTAATCGATCGAATTTGAAATATTTTGTCGTAGTGTTGCTCGATCGAGATTTGTGATGGAGAGCACGTTGAAGGAGCAGAGCGGCGAATCAGTTCTCGACTTAGTAGATAAATGTGGAATTGGTGGCGGCGTCAGAGATATCTATGGCGAAGACAGAGCCACCGAGGATCAGCCCATCACGCCATGGGCAATTTCTGTTGCTAGGTGATTCTAGAAATTTCTAATTCTTATTTTTAGTAGTATTTTTCGTTCATTTTCTTTTTGCTGTTAGTTAAATGATGTTTCTCTGAGTGATGGAGGAGATTTCTGTGACTGGATTTGTAGTGTGATTATTTGTAGATGATTTTTGTGTTGTAGATTGTTGCGTTTTCATCTCAATTTTTTGGCAAACTAACTTTCTTTGTGATCATTTTGTGCGTGTTTAGATAGGGTATAATCTGTTTATGTTTAGATTGCAAGTGGTATTTTGTTAAGCTAGTAATCTAGATTGTGTTTACTATCTCAATCTTTTGTCAAACTCACTTTGTCGAATGTTGATTTACGATCATTTTGCACATTTTTAGTCGATTCTTTGGATTATGTTTACTAAAATAGTTGGACTTCAAGTGGAATTTTGCTGAACTAGTGATGTAGATTGCGTTTATCATGTCATAAATTTGTCGAACCCCGCTTTCTTGAACATGGATTCATGATCATTATTGAGTGTGTTTTTGCAGTGGGTATAGTATGTTGCGTGATCCACGCCACAATAAAGGACTGGCATTCTCTGAGAAAGAGAGAGATGCACATTATTTGAAGGGCCTTCTACCTCCTGTAGTCATCTCTCAAGAGCTGCAGGTTTGTAGAAAGTTCTTGCAGTTTGTCAAGCATTAGTATCATCTGCTTCTCACCCATCTCTCTTACTTGGCTGCAGGAGAAGAGGTTGCTTCAGATTCTACGCCAATATACAGTGCCGTTGAATAGATACATGGCCATGATGGATCTCCAGGTGAAGTATTGTCACATCTTATAGAGGAGATTCTGTTTCTTAAATTTTTTGCTTTAGACAGCTGAAATTCAAGTATTCAGCCGATAGCTGTAATAATAACAATTACCCCTCAATAGATTTTCTGCATCCACTACTCTTATCTCCGATGATCCTAACTGCATCCACCTCAACCCCGCAGGAGAGAAATGAAAGGCTCTTTTACAAGCTTCTGATAGACAATGTCGAGGAGCTTCTTCCCGTAGTCTACACACCCGTCGTAGGTGAGGCTTGCCAGAAGTATGGCAGCATTTTCAGGCGTCCTCAGGGACTCTATATCAGCTTGAAAGAGAAGTAGTCCTCTCACATTCCTCCTTTTTCCTCTCATTCTCAAATCATTAACGATTGTTCGTTTAACTTATCCGAGTTCTCTGTCTCTTTCCCAGGGGAAGGATTCTTGAAGTGTTGAGAAACTGGCCTGAGAAGGCTATTCAAGTTATCGTGGTCACAGATGGTGAGCGCATTTTAGGCCTTGGAGACCTTGGCTGTCAGGTTCATATAAATTTAGTTCCTTCTATTTGCAATGCCTGTCTAGTTTATCATAGATCACTAAATTTATACAGTATTGTTTCAGGGTATGGGAATTCCTGTGGGGAAACTCTCTCTATATACAGCTCTAGGAGGCGTTCGTCCATCAGCTGTAAGTGTAGCACCTACTTTGATCCGCACATTTTGAATTTGGTTTTGTTGTCGGAAATGACACTACGCTTACCAGAATTGCATTTTCACAGTGCCTGCCTATAACAATCGACGTTGGGACGAACAATAAGAAGCTGTTGGATGACGAGTTTTACATCGGCCTAAGGCAGAACAGAGCTACTGGGCAGGTTTCACAATCTGCACATATCTTACAAGCCATATTTTGTATAGATGGAATGCAGTCCTTCTCACATTCTGAACTACTTTTAGGAATATGCAGAGCTTCTCGAAGAGTTCATGACCGCTGTCAAACAAAACTACGGTGAGAAGATCCTAATACAGGTCCGCAGCGCCACATGTATAAAAGTTCAACTACTCTGCAAAATTAGGCCAATATTTCCTCGACTGATCTAACTTTCTATTGCTTTCCCAGTTCGAGGACTTCGCAAATCATAATGCGTTCGATCTTCTTGCAAAGTATCGCACAACCCATCTTGTGTTCAATGATGATATCCAGGTGAACAAAGATGAAGGGGTGTTTGCTTTGGGGTTTGAAAATTTTTGAACTTGTTTCATCATTTAATCCTTCAACTACTGAATCCTGTGTATTGTAAATCAAATCTATCACCCAACGTTAACGCCTCTTACAGCTTTGTTCCCTTTATGCGGAAGAACTAATTTTCCATGCTCTTGTCGTCTCAGGGCACTGCCGCGGTGGTTCTTGCCGGCATAGTTTCAGCCTTGAAACTAATGGGAGGCGACTTAGCAGATCACACATTCTTATTCCTTGGCGCCGGAGAGGTTAGCCTCATTCAGATTTAGCAATGTGTTTCAAACTATGTTTTTTTAGTGTAAAAGTTTCAATTTAGGCAAAATTTCCACTTGATTCTGCATCCAATGCTTGATCATATGTCCCTGAAAATATTCTGCTTGATGATGATCAAGTATTAGATAATGAAAAGCCGCACGTTTAGCTACCAATTTTAAGTTTCTACCCTTTTCTGATCTTGTTTATATTGTACTAATGGAAGGCTGGAACCGGCATAGCTGAACTTATCGCACTTGAGATGTCCAAAAGGGTAACGTAACTGCTCTACTGTTTTCTTTATAGCTTCGTTTGCTCGAGCTTTTAGTCATGAGATCATTACTCCTGCTTTTGCAGACGAGCATTCCAGTCGAGGAGGCAAGGAAGAAAATTTGGCTTGTCGACTCTAAGGTATATATAGTTTTTCTCTTTAGCTCGTGTAGGCAAGATTATGTGTATTTTGTTCAAGAACAACGTCAAGTTCAATCATGAACACCGGTACTATCTCTGTCTTTGTATGGCAGGGGTTGATTGTTAGCTCTCGTAAAGAGTCTCTTCAGCATTTCAAACTGCCTTGGGCTCACGACCACGAACCAGTTCGAGAATTGTTAGATGTCGTTAAGGTGGGAACCTTTTGTACTAATCTGCGTTTAAATTGGCCAAAGTGAAACACGAGATGCAACACGAAAATATAACATGAAAACTCTTGATCTTGCCTTTTATTTTGATAAATTATGTTGCCTCTAATTGCAGGAGATAAAGCCATCAGTTCTAATTGGGACTTCTGGTGTAGGAAGGACCTTCACAAAAGAAGTGGTAGAAGCTATGGCAGCCAACAATAAGGTCCTCTCTTTCTCTCTCCAAATTAAATAATCATGTAAGCTGTAACATAATTATGAATTTATGATGCTTTTCAGAAACCTCTAATTCTTGCTTTGTCAAACCCAACCTCACAATCAGAATGCACTGCTGAAGAAGCCTACACATGGAGTGAGGTAAATGAATCTATTCCCCCCTCAACTCGACATTTTTTTATCGTTTCGTTTTCGTGTTGATGTACCTATTGAACATCTCAGGGACGTGCAATATTTGCTAGCGGAAGCCCGTTTCCCCCCTTCGAGTACAACGGGAAGACATACGTGTCGGGCCAGGTTCACCTCTATACCTAAACCTACCTACAAAGAAAACTCAATTTCATCATATTTGAATTTTACTCCCCTGGCTCCTAAATGAACTCATATCAATTGGTGCATTTTCTCAGTCAAATAATGCATACGTATTCCCCGGATTCGGCTTAGGGCTGATAATGTCCGGCACTATTCGTGTGCACGACGATTTGCTTTTGGCTGCGTGTAAGTAGTAGAATACGCGAACGAGATCCTCTAATCATACTCAATCTTTCATTCACCTCGTGCATTTGTTTGCTTTTGGTCGCAGCGGAAGCATTGGCGGGTCAAGCAACGGAGGAGAACTACGCGAAAGGACTGATATACCCTCCGTTTGCTAGTATTAGAAAGATTTCAGCCACAATTGCAGCCACTGTAGCTGCCAAGTCATATGATCTTGGTTAGGCTGCCTAAACTAATCATATTATAGTACTATACTGAGAAATCGGAAGGCGTCGAGTGTGAATTGACTATTTTGCCCTTCTCAGGCCTGGCCACCCGTCTACCCCGCCCCAAGGACCTCGTGGAGTTTGCAGAGAGCTGCATGTACACTCCAATCTACCGTAACTATCGTTGATAGGTAATCCATGCAGGTTGGCTCATTAGGGGTAGTCTTGTCATTTTCTAATTATTGGTAGTGGAATTAGCAATTTCCCTAGCTCCATAGTTTCTACTTTCTAGCATATGATAAGCATACATTTTTCTAGCTGTATTATCTTAGAAGATAGATGTTTAACTGTAGATCGATTGGGTTTATAGATTTTTGAATTTATTTGTTGAAATTTCTTCTCATATATTTATTTTTTTTCCGTCAAAAAAGGGAAAAATGCTAATTAAATCATGAATCATACCAAAAAAACGCAATTACAACTCGACTTTTGGATATTGGCAATTAAAATACGTGTCATCCCCAAATTGCTACACTCTTCTTGGATTGGAAAAGTAAATAATACACATTATTATTTTGTTTTATTTTATAAATAAAATATACTACCAAGTAACATATTAATTAAATAATACTAGTAAAAATTATTCTACTACCAAATATGGAGACATACTCCATTTTATAAATTTTATTAGCAAATATTATGTGTTTATAATTGTCGATGACCCCTAGACCAAATGGTAAAACCGCCAAAGTGCGGCAATATGCATTTTTTAGAGTTTAGATTTTTGTTTCTTATAAGCATTTTTTTTTTGTTATAAACAAATCTTCCCTCCCAAATCACAGAATACGCGTTCCATTTTCATAGAAGAATTCATTTTTTTTTTCATGGAAAAAATTCATTATTTCCCTAAGAAAGCCAGCTCAAAATCACTAAATGAAAACGACTAAATCGAAGCTACGCAGTTCAGGCATCGATGCCCGATTTCTCAACGATAATCAGCATTCGCTTATTGTTTCTAATTGTAAATGTAACTGAGTTTAATCATTAGTGTAAAATGCAAATTGTAGAGTTTTCATGGGAATATTCTAGCTCGCGGCGATGATTTTTGTGCGTAGACGGCTAATGATCGGCGGTTTTGATATTCTGCGGCTGAAAAAGGTGAGTGATACTGATAGTGTAGCTCAATATTTGACAACAAACATTCTCGCTGATATTTTGGTTTCTGTTGATATTGAATGTAGATAGAATTTATGTATGCTTTGCTTTCACCTCTCCATTTGGGGATATGCTTCTTTGGTAAGACAGAACCTGTCAATTTATATCCGTTTCAATCTTGTATTTGCTTGATTGCTGCGTCTCTATGTTGTTCGATTTCATGAGCAACTTAATTTGGTCGATTAATGAAGTCATTATCAATGTGACAAGCAGGTATTCTTTGGGTGTATTTTGTAGAAGTTTACATGCTTACTTTGAGAATATGTTGAATGTTTCATGTGAATTTTTTATACAGATGGCCGACTTCGACCTTATACATGCCCCCGATGTGAATCATGTATTACAGTAATTCACCATGAAACAAAAATGTTGGAGATATGTAGATTTGAGGCATTGTTTATTTGAATTCCAAAATTCTGAGGTCCAACTATGATGACTTAGGTGTTCTTTTATACCTAGAGTTAAGAGAGAAAGAGATTTGGGCTAAGAGAAGGAGTTGCTGAAACATGATTATAGATTTATAGCATTTAAAAAAGAAAGAATAATTAGCTGTAGTAGTTTCTGATAAAAAGCTTGAGAAAGTAAAGGAATCTCTATGCCATACTACTTTAGGTTTGGAACGAAGTTGAACATTTTCGAGGATCAACATATCTTCAGTGGGTTCCTTATCGACAACACAGAGGATAGAGGCTCGGGGCAAAAGAGGAATCCATCTGTTTCAGGTAAAGGAAACAAGTCAAAATCATAGTTATATGCCATAGTTAATGGTTCGTTTCTCTCCCTCGAGTGGCTGAGGAATAAAGTTTGCTGCAGGTTGTTCTGGACTCTGCTTTCTCTTTGCACCTTCTGGTGGATTGCTGCAATGATAAGGAGCCACGATGAAGATTCCGAGCTGCTTATCTAAAAGCATTACACTGCATCTCTAATCATTGGTAAAGATTTTTCCTTCTTTGTTCTTCTCCCATGGTCAAAATCATTCCCGTTTCCGGATTCCTCAATCTAGTGGTTTATTCCTTCGTGGGACCTAATTAATATCATTGTTTTAGCCATACGAATACGAAAATAGATTATTCTATTTTCTTTTATTTTCAACTTGTTGCTTGGAGTGACATCCAATGCATTTCATGTATCTAGTTGTTGGATTGAGTAGTTGCTTGGAGAGATCTATGCTATCAGATCCAAACACATAATCTTTTTGGTAGTTTGTTTGCAAGAATACAGACATAATAGTGTTGTTTAATGAAATCATTAATTTTATTAAGGTTCAGTATCCATGGACCCCCCACCCCCCAGGGTGGGTGGGTGGGTGGGGGTGGGGGTGGGGTTGTGATATTTCCAATTGTCACTTGGAAGGGTCTCCAAGAGTATCATACTATGCTGGCAAAAGTGACAGGAAGTTTATATCTACTAGTGGGTACCCAAATTATTAAGAAGTGTAAAGTCAGTAAAGTATTTTGAGGATAAGAAGTAAGTTCACCTTGTACAATAGTGTAATATGATAAAATTCAAGTAAATGTGTCACTTATAGTATCTGCCTTTACCCCCCACACCCCACCACAGGGGACCATCCATGATTAGGTGATTGGCCAGTGATAATAATTGTTACTACCATTTAAATCCAATAAAAACTATACTGGCTATAGTCTTGGCTTGGCAACCTCAAGTAACTATAGTTAGTCTTTTTCTGAAATTTGAAAGACCTTATGTTTTTTTTTACTCTCATGAGGTGGAAGAGGAATAAATTTTTCTGTCTACCAAAGTACTCCCACCGTCCCATTTGCAATGTCTAATTACTTAATCAGTAAGAATCTTTGTGGGTCATATCCCTTTTTATCTATACCCTTGTGGCGGAACACCACTTTGTTCCAATTTTAACCTTCTCCTAATCCTAAATAACCGCGTCCAAAAGAATTGAGACGTTTCGGGTGGGACGGAGGTTGTAAGTATTAAATTTGTTGATTGTTTATATGTAAGAGGATTTAAAGAAATGAGTTAGAGCTGCTATGTAGCAAACTTTCTGTGTAGACATTGACATTTACATATAGATTTAATGCTCTTATTCTCTGTGTGTGTGTGAAAATTATGGAATCTTTATATTGGTCCAAGTTGTAGAGGAACATGCATGTAACCATCTTGTTGGGTGGTTGAAGCTCTAAGATGCAATAGATTTTTGTGTGTGTTTTGTTCCTATCCAAGATCTCACACACACAATAAGTTGACGTGGCAATGGTGGGACCTTACCTGAATCTTTTTCCCCCCATTCATGCATAGAATATTTATCCTATATAACCATGTGCCACCTTAGCTCTTCTCCTATTGTAAACCAAAAAATATTTCAACATTTTTCCTATTTCACTTCCTTTTGTGCTATTTCTTCTTATTCTGTACAATGGAACGCCAAGCTGCCTATATGAGGAATGCTCTATTTGATCAGGTAATTAAATGTCTCCCTTTTACCAAATGAAAAAATATTTTTTCTAACTGAATGGATTTCTTGTTTAGATATTATTGCCTTTCTAAACTTTCATCAACACATTCTTGGAGAAATGTAGGGACATTATCAAAATTACTGGTCTCAAATGATAGTGTTCTGTGTTCGTGAGAAAATGATATATTTTTTCTCTCTATGGCATTACAATTCTATCATTTAAATTATGTTAAGATATTTTTCTCATAATTAGGATCTGTTTTGCCTTCTCATATTTCAGGGATATCTTGATGAACAGTTCCTTCAACTGGAAGATTTGCAGGATGAAGCCAACCCGAACTTCGTTGAGGAAGTAGTCAAGCTATTCTACACTGACTCGGTTCGACTAATTCGAAGCATAGAGCTAACACTGTGAGTCGAAAGAACTATCATTGTCATGATTCTCACTGCATTCATATATTTGTAAATTTCCGACTTTTATATTTTGATATGATACAGAGAAAACACGCCTTGGGACTTCGAAAAATTGGATAAGGTCATGCATCAGTTCAAGGGTAGCAGCTGTAGGTATGTATATATATCACACCAACCTATTCTTTTTCTTTAAAAAAATAAAATAAAATAAAATAAAATAAAATGTTCATCCGATTATATTTGATCATCTTGGCCCTGTATCTGCAGCATTGGCGCCAAAAAAGTTAAGAAAGAATGCACACAATTTCAAGAATACTGCACAGTCGGCAATATTGAAGGGTATTGTTTGCTTCCTTTATTTAAAGAGGAACTGTATCAAAATAGTATTTCTCGTATAGTAAAGATAAAAATATAGCCCTCATTTGACAAATTAACGCATGGCAACTCGTGAATTGTGAAATTGGAGCTATGTTTTTTCTTTTTATATTAATGAGGCAATTTTTTTTAAATCTTTACTATCATGAAATTACTATTTTAATAGTTCACTCCAATTTAGATGTAGTACGTCCTACAATATTTATGCAATTTTTGCTGTTTCTGTTTTTGTAAATACCCTTTTATTTAAAATTATAATTTTTTATGAGTGATTAAATGCAGGTGCATAAGGGAATTCCAAGAGGTAAAACAAGAGCACGCAGCCCTCAAGAGGAAGCTTGAGAGTTATTTTCAGGTCTATCTCGTTGTGCATGTGGGTACACACACATTTTTTAAATATATAATGATTGGTGATTTTATTTTTAATAAAAATTAATTGTTGTTTTCTCCTTTGTCTGTATTTTCAGCTAGTAAGAGATGCTCGTTAATTCATTCAGCAAGGAATGATGATAGTGATGCCAGATAACTAATGTAACTTGTTGTAGAATGATAGTATAATTTTCGAATATAAACTCATATGTGGATTTGTTGATTTATTTCATCCCTAAATATCATTCCTTCCTTCTTTCTTTGATTCACCAACTGAATTCAATCTAAATAATGATCAACAAGATTTTTAGTTTGTGTAGGGCTTTTTAAAGGTCTTCTTATAATTAATATGCCTGTCGGACTAATAAAAAACACAAAAACTTGTGTCACACCGTCAGACAAATCAAAGCCCGATTGATAACGATACCCTATGCTTTTCTTTTATTGGACCCTATGATATCCAGTGATGTGTTTTCACATCAGTGACAAATCAAGTTTGGATATAAATCTTTAGATGCCGGTTGTCGTGTTATTATATAATATACGATGTTGTGTTTTCACGTCAGTGACAAACCGAATCCGGATTTAAGTTTGAATCCGGATACGGAATCAGTTGGATGGACTTGACCCGGTCAGAAAATTGGGCTCGTGCGTGGCCACGAAGATCCATTTTTCTATATTATGAAAAATGTGGGATCAAAGTAATTTTTACGTGTAGGCCCAATTACAAAAAATTGAATCAAAACTATTTAAACAGAAGGCCCAAGACACACAGCAACTTAATCTTGTGGTGAAGCAACCTCAAATAGCATAATTATCAAAGGCTAATTTGAAGTGATGAAGAGCAAAACCTACTTGAAATCATGATCAACACATGCAGCCCAATGTATAATGTTGTGTCACACTTTTCCTTGACATCCTCTTTCCCTGCAACGCCACGATACGAGCATATAAGACCCCTCGTTTCCATCGAGATATATGCGTATAGCAAATGTGACGTTGCTCACCAATCTGAGGATCTATCAATCAAAAGCGATAGCTCGGTTGATGCAGCAAAACAGAGTCGAACAATACAGTAGCACGGTTGAACAACACAGCAGCTCGATTTGTCTAGAGGCGACGAGGCAAACACCACCAATTTCTAACCTCACAAATTGTGGTTTCCATATACTATATCAGAGTCCAACCTGTAGGGGAAATAGTAGTGCCAATGAAGTTCATTAAATGGTAAGAACTGAGTAACAAATGAAACAATCAAAAGCCAATCTTCACATACAATACAACAAGAGTATAGTATTAGCATATACAATCAGCTACGATATCGAATGGACTTGATTGTAAACGAGCTAAACTCGAGCTTCAACACATATGTTCCAACTTATTTACACCCATGTTAGGAGTAAACCTTGGGCATAATGTGAAGATGTAGACTCGAGCAGAATAAAAGAGAAACATAAGACATGAAACGAAGAAGAAATAGCAATGGTTTCGACATGATGTATCCAATAAGGTGACCAATCGAGTAGTGAGCAAAGATATTCAGCATGCTATGAGAAATAATAAATCTGCAACGTAATACTCGATTCTTCTAAATTGTACCAAACGCCCAAGCAATACCCAGAAAAAGTAAGAAACGCAGACAGCAACAATGACGATTTGTACACATTAATGACACGTCAGAAAATGGAGCATTCGACTATACCAGCAAAGCCCCAAAGAGAGGGATACCTCGTACTTCAGACTTGCAAGCATCGCCACTTTCCCCGTGAATACCTTCAAGAACTTCCCAATTTTCTGTATCAGATCATCGAATTATCCAAATTCCAAGTCTACATTGCAAATGGAATAGGTGATGGAGGCTTGGCTATAGGTTTATGGTTTGGGAAATTTAGGCGAACGTCTGCAGAGACATAATACATGAAATAATATGAATAAGTCTCAAGAGTTGGTGTGCTTTCTATATTTTTCAACAATACGAACAATAAAATCCTGCATCTAGTATAAGAAGATGAAAATTCTACCTTTGGATAATTCCACATCTAGGCTATATTTCTTTGCCATATCATCATATATAGCATGTCAAGAACTCGGTGAATTTCTTCTGCATCC
>JAYJMF010000028.1:1571808-1616003 GCA_036873715.1 Salvia sclarea
TTTGTTAGAATTCTTCCAACTTTTTTCCTTAGAATTAAAAACTTTCGATAAAATTTACATATTCTTTTGGGTTTCCTGTTTGTTATTTTTAATTTGTTTATGCTTACAAATCATAGGTAATGTACGTGAATTCGTCTTGTTATTATTATCATGTTTATTTCACAGTGTTATTATTTTCATTAATTGATTACTGTGTATCAAATATTATAATAGTTCATATTTAATTATTTTATAAATCTAAACGAGTTTGGATGGGTAATTAGTGGGTATTACCCAATGGATTCGGGTCGGATTTGGATTTGGGAAATGCTTAATGGGTGGGTACCCGATCCATTACCATTCCTAGGCTAGCGTGCTAACATTTTCCCTCTTTTCCATCTTAAATAGTGTGTTAGAAAAAAGTTGGGAGGTCATTTACTATTTATTCGTTTTGTTCTTGGCCAATTCAGAAGTAATTCATTAGCAAACCTTAACCATACATTTTTTATTAGTCAAAGAATATTATATGTTCTTAAGTTCTCATCTTAAAGCGAGAAAAGTTTGACAGTAATATCTTTTATATTAATATGATAAATCAATATCATGTTTGGTAATATGTATAAAAGTATTAATAATATGTAATTTATTGTTCGGTAGTATTAATATTAAATATAACTAAAATTTGGTATAATTCCGATTTGTACCACCTCTTCGAAGAGGTATACATAATTCCATAAGTTCGTACAAAATTTTCGAGCTTTTTATTTGTAAAGGGCCGCGTATATTGCACTAGACAAGATATTAAGCGTCATAATTATATTATACACTCTAATCATCCCTACCAACGATAAGTGTTTTAAATTATAACCATTAACCAAACTTTACCTATCTCTCTCTCCATATATATATATATATATATATATATTGTTGCATTCCCTTAAGCAGCATTAGCAAAGGCAAAATACCAACAATGGCTAATAACACTATTCCAGGGGTCATAACATGCAAAGGTGCAGTTTTTCCATTTATTTTTTACTAATGTCTCAAATTTTGCATTATTCAAATATAGTAAATAAGTAAATGTGATGAATGCTTCTCCAATCTATGCTGCTGCAGCTGCTGTGTCATGGAAACAATCTGAGCCATTGAAGGTTGAAGAAATTCAAGTGGAACCACCAAAATCAACTGAAGTTAGGATCAAAATGTTGTATGCTAGCATGTGCCACACAGATCTCACAATTTGGAAAGGCTCCATCTATGTAAGAAACTCATATTTTTGTAATCAAACAAAATATATGTGCACCTTACTTTTTGTTCTTCCAAGTCTTGATATTTTTCTCGTGTCATGTTCGTGTTCGAGCCTATGTTCCCTCGGATCCTCGGGCACGAAGGGGCGGGGTAAGTCCCCATCTTCCATATTCATTTCGAGCCCGAAAAAAAAAAACAAGAATAAAGATTGAAACATTGGAAAAAATTGCAGTGTGATTGAGAGTGTTGGAGAAGAAGTGAGAGACCTTAAGGTGGGAGACACTGTGATGGCATTCTACGTGGGAGAGTGTGGGAAATGCTCGAATTGCTTGTCGGGGAAGACGAATATTTGCTCCGTTTATCCGATAATACTTGGCCTAATGGCTGATGGGACATCAAGGATGTCTGCTAAAGGGCAGAGGATCTTCAATATGATGAGCTGCTCGACTTGGTCCGAATACACTGTTATCGACTCCAACTACGTGGTTAAGGTGGATCCGAGGATGCCGCCTTCCCACGCGTGTCTCCTCACGTGTGGTTTCACGACGGGTTACGGAGGAGCATGGAAGGAACTCAAAGTTGAGAAGGGCTCAACTGTTGCAGTGATGGGCCTTGGTGCTGTTGGACTTGGAGTAAGAAGCACTATATAGTTCAAATCCTCTGTTTTTTACTCTGTTTTGCTCTGTTTTGGCATTCATTCCGACTAATTTGATTTGATGAGTGCAGGCTGTGAAGGCGTCGCAGATCTTAGGAGCCTCGATGATATTTGGGATCGATGTTAATGATATGAAGCGCGACAAGGCAAAAGCTTTCGGGGTTACGGACTTTGTTAATCCTAAGCATTCGGATAAACCTATCTCGGAAGTGATCCAAGAGGCTACCGGTGGGTTGGGTGTGGATTATTGCATCGAGTGCACGGGCGTTCCTTCCCTCCTCAACGAAGCCATTGCAAGCACGAAATTGGTATCGACCCTCTACTCGTAGGATTTTACTACCTCTACTGCTGCTGCTACTACAACTTGCAAGACTAGATAGTTACTTTTCCTCGACTTATTGGAAGTGTTTTTCCATTTGAGGCTAACTTGTTTTGCACGTTGGCTTACAACCAGGGAGTCGGGGAAGTAGTGTTGATCGGCGTCCCAGAGGAGGAGAAGGCGGAGCTTAACTACGTTCCTCTGCTGCTCGGGGGGAGGACTATTAAGGGAACATGCTTTGGTGGTGTAAGAATTCGCTCGGATATTCCTAAAATCGTTGAGAAATGCATCGGGAAGGTAATAGATACTGCATTTGAATTCCTTATCTGCTTGAAATTTTCGACTTCTTAGGCATGGATTATGAGAAAATTTTGCTCGTTTTCGAGCAGGAAATCAATCTGGCTGATCTCATAACTCATGAGGTTTCACTTGCTGATGTAAACAAAGGATTTATGGAGTACATGAAGCAGCCTGACTGCGTCAAGGTTATTATCAAGTTCTGAGGGGCAAATCAGGCAAATACAATGCCAATTTATTGTAGTTTGAATTTATAAATTATGGATGTGGAATGTTAATAAAAGAGCAATAAAGTTACTTGTTTATAAATCTTTTGCTTCCAGAGAGTTTTAGCAAATATTTTTTCATCAACTGAACCAAGTTCACACACCTAGAGACTGGAAAAGAAGGAATATAATTAAACTCCTTAATAGTGGATGGATATGTATTCTTTTTGGGATGGTAGAATAAATAAATTTGGACAATAAAAAGATCAAGTGACACCAAATTACAGGTTCAAAGATAGGACTAGGATACTTCAGCAGTGAAAATCACGAATGTCGTCGTCTACCTGCAATTCTTCAACAGATAAGACGATGGAGTTGCAACGCCACTGCTGCTTGAAAATTTCCTAGCTTCCTTTCCTGGTGTTCCACATTCGCTGAAATCGAGGGTTCGCCTCTCCGTCTGCAATGCAGCGTGTTAACGAAGTTCATAAGAATTTAAGGGGAGTTGGAACAATATTTTTTCTAAGGAGGACTAAAGACATTATACCATCAAATGATGTTCTGTCCGAGCGTTGGGAGAGTGTTCGTTCTCCTTGTCTCGTTGCTGTTTTGTGAAGCATTTCCCCTTGAGCAATGACTCTGGAGTCTCATCTCCCAACACCTTCTGGGCATCAGCAAATGCACCAGCGGTCTGCTCGCCCAGTTGCTTCATTAGTCCAATGGCATCATAACTTTGCTTCCCTGGGCTCGAAAAGTAACCAATATCCTACAAAAGAATACATGTTTCGGGATAAGATGTCAGCGGATAAAGAGCGTCTTTAGATTGCTCGATTACTAGCTCTTCCCAGACCTCAATAGTAATATCAGTGTCGACTCTTGGTCCCGGTACAAAAGTGTTAACAAACCAAGGTGATTTCCAAGGTGAAGGAGATTCTATGCTCCTCTTGAATGGCGTCCCCATGTACCTAGTAACAACAGAAAGTAGAAAATAAAAACAAAATCAGAACCGAGAAATGCGATTGCTAGTAGAGAGGATACAGTGGGCAGCCATCTTACATGGCATTGTTTTCAGAAATTATGCCTCTACCAGAACTTTCAGCTTTCTTCTCTGAAGGACTCAAGGATTGTAGAGATGTCGGTATAAGTGAATTAGTGTCGTCTTTCTCTGTACTGGGTCGAGGAGAGCAAAGAACAGAAAAACAGGAAGCCTCAGCTGAAGATAATGCATGTCCAGCCTTAGATACTGATTCTATTCTCCTAGTATATTGATTTCCAAGAGCTTTGGCATCTGGACCAATTGTTCCATCACTCTTAATTCCAAAGTGGTCGGGAGGAAAGAATAGCATGTCGTTCATGTCATGCTCAGCAAGGATTCCAGACGACTCTTTAGCCTGTCATATAAGAGTGCGAAAAAGTTAGATTATTGTATAATGACACAAAACCAAGAAAGACTTGCCTGATTCATTATTGTGATTTGGTATACGAGCTTTTACACGATAAACAACATGATTAGAAGTAGAGAAGAAGGTATACTCGGTTAACCATGACTATAATAGCTATATGGGTACAGGAATTACAATAAACTACACTTTTCTTTTCCTTTTTGCATTTTTTCACTAAGGAAATTGACAAGTGCACAAACATTTGGCGCATATTTTATACAACAATCTATCTTTCTATTTTTTCTTGGTTACTTCACTGAAAAACTCAACGGCATTTGCTAACAAAATTGCCCTTTAACCAGTCTACATGGAGAAGGAAACCAGAAAGCACACACCTTATCGATTACATCTTTATCCATTCCGACTTCCAGAACAGCCTGATCTGTTTGCTTTTCCGAACATTCATCGACAAAATTCTCTTCATGCGAGTTTCTGCTTCCGGCAATGAGATGGCTTTGATCATCCTCATTCGTTGCCTTTTCACAAGCATGGGCGATGTTTTCTTTTTCTATGAAGTCTCCTTGCCTGCTCAAACCTCTCTGGCTTTCCATACATTCATTAAAAGTACCCTCCAAACAAGAAATTTCATTACTCGTATTAGAAACTGATTCAGGCCTATAACTTTCAAGCTTCTTCCTGTCTCTCTTTTCTGACAAAGGGGACAACATGTCGCGGTGTCTTTTCCTCAGTATCGAGGGTGTACTTGTAAAGCTTTTGGCAGCACTTCTTAGAGCAGTTGCAGGACTATCATCCCTTGACGGTGAATCCCAAAGTTTCAACGGCGTCATGGAAGATAACATCAGCTGGCGGATGCCCAGTGGACTGAACTCCTGAAGCATGTCGCTACCAGATTGCATAAGATCACAGCTGAAAAAAGGGATCTCCAAGCTTGGGAAACGAGGAGGCTCGTAGAATAGAGCACCCGAATCCTGCTGTTCAACTGAGTCTCTGTCTTTGGGAGAACAACATGGTGTACTATCATTCGGTGGCTGCAATACAAAATCATTAGCAGGAACTAGTTTCGATGATCTCTCGGCCTCATCAAAATTGTCCTCACCAGGAGAGCAATTGGATTCATTAGCATAGAAAAACTCATCAAGTGTTCTCGGAGATATTGGCTCGGGCTCACCATTCACACGTGTGGAGTAGTCAAACTGATCTGGATGTGTTCTCAACAATACTGGACCATCATCAGGTGGAAGTTGAGTAGGAACATGGACAGGTTGAGTAGATGAAGCCCCCAGCATACTCGGTTGCGCATAAGGCATCTCATAGTTTGAATAATTATGAGCTAATAAGTTTTCTGATTCATGAACATCACAAATAACATTTACAGAGGGATGTCCACCGTGGCCCACATCAGGATATACCATGTTGCAGTCTGTATTTGTTACTGGATCAGGGGTATCAGAATCCACACCCATGTTTACCATGGAAATAGAATCATCCAAACGCATGTAAGTCTCCGTAGGAAAGGTTACTGCATCATGATTCTCACTCCCATTTAAAGATTGCATGAATATTCCAGATGCCTCTTGCCCAAGATCCAACATACTCATGTCGGAGAGCTCATCGGTATTTGCTTGCCAATCTTTCTCGGCAAACGTCCTCCAATCTATAGATGTATCCTGTTGAACAAACTTAGCACCCATTTCACATGGTGCTTCTAGTGTGTCATATGTGACTTCTCGAAATGCAGGGGGATAATCATCCGGACAGGGCATTGAAGACGATCCTCCAGTTGCTCGGAAATCCTCCTCGTGATGATCGTTTCTGTTGATTGCACCATTTACAGGTTGAGAAATGCTGGCCAAAACTGAACCTTGACTGCATCCAGAAGCTTCTTCCACTTCTGCTCCATCTTTATCCTCTTCACTGCTTTGTTGTGCCTTTGAAGAAGAAGACACTGCTGACTGATTTGACTGGCTAACAAGTGGCATACCTTCGCATTGTGAAAGTAACCCTGATGCCATATACATATCCAGTTTCTTCTTGACAGAAGAATTCCAATGATTTTTAATCGCATTATCAGTTCTGATGGCATACATGTGCAGATAGAAACAAAAACGAGTATAAACAAGAAGATATAACGTGGTATGTGGATGATACAAATGTGAAAGCTCATATTTTTTACTGGAACTATTACTTCCTCTATTTTATTTTATTTTGTACCTCCCTGGCAAGAACTTCGTCAACTCTGCCCACTTGTTTCCGTAAATTTGATGGGCACGAATCAAAGCTAATTCCTCCTCTTGGGTCCAAGCTTCTTTGTTTATATTAGGATTAAGATGATTGTGCCACCTTCAATACAATACCATCAATTATGAAGCATCCAAAGAAATAAATCCAAAAAATGAGTTTTTTTCAGTCAAGATAAGACAATGTACGAGGTAGTTTGTTTATTTTATTTTATTTTCAGTTCGGAGTGTTGGAATTTTACTTTTTGTCTCACGGAACTTGCTATGTGCGACAATAGATTTCGATCTGAAATCTTCACCTTTGAGAACATTAATAACCAATCAAACAACCAATGAAGTTTGAATGTGTAATTAGCAAATACTCCCAAGTCCTAATTAGAAAATTGAAACAATAATTTTGTATGTCTTGTAAGCACTTTCCACAGTGGAGAGGAACCTTTCCATAGAAGACAAGGAACAAGTATAGTCATGTAAGCTTACCTTTCTCGACATTGCTTTCCAATACGCCCAGGAAGATGCTGTGCAATGGTAGACCACTTTTTTGGCCCATATTTATTCACCAATTCAACTATTACTTCATCTTCCTAATAGATAAACAAAAGAATTGTATTATATTTCCCTTAAATCATCCACAAGGATCAGATACAAAGCGAAGAAAAAGAAAGAAAGAAAGAAAGAAAGAAAGGTGCCAAACCTCTTTTGACCATGGACCTTTAACAAGATCTGGATTTAAAACCTTTTGCCATCTGTGTAAGCACTGTACATCTGCTCGATCCTTGAAACACTCGGCTACATATAAAGATTACATAGCACATAACCGAAACAGCTTGAAGTGTTAGGTGTTGAGCTACAGATTTTTATAGGCCGTATCATAGCAGAAAAATGCTGCATCATCTCACAAATAATGAAAAGAAAATGAGGAGAAGGCTGGTATATGCTTCGGGTGCTGCACCCAGTAGTTGGAGAAGCTACGAGATGCTCAATGCTACTTCTAGTTTTACAAGTAATAAATGAGAAGAATCTTGAATTTGTAATTCTACCTATCTTTCGCCAATTTTTTCCTTTGAAGCGTTGAACAGCCATCCGTAAAATTTCATCCTGCCAGAAATTAAAGTTCAGTGCCAGCACATTTGTTATGATTTTTAGTCTCAGTCGGAGAAACTTAACTCAACAGTCAACACTGACATTTCCAGAACTGCAGATACTCAAATGCAGTTTTAAAAGAATTGCATGCAAACCAAATCTTTTACCAAAAGATCAGAACTCATTCTATAAGAAGTCACTTTAACCACTTTTGTGTGCTTGCTAGGTTGGGGGAGGTTGAATTGTTTCAAATAAAAAGCATAATCTTGTACCATAATGAATATGATGCTCTAACATAATTGGCATCCAATATTTCCATGGGACGAACAAAAGAATGAAAATGAGAGGAAGATGCTCAAATCGACAGATATTTGCCATTATAACGAAGACTCTAGTTCACCTCTTCTGGTGTCCATTGCCCTTTTGTCGAACGCCTTGTGGGACCACTCTTTCTCCTGCACAAAGAGAGCAAAATGTCATGTATAACAACTCCAACCTAACATACATATTATACTTTAACAAAGAATCTTAAACTTCACAATAATGTAAAGAGAAATTCTACGAATGATGATGTAAATCAGAAAGACAACAAACACGTGTATATTTTCTAGAACCCTCCTCTTACTTTTCTAGAGGTGCATTTACCTCCAAAATGCAATGTTAACATATCACATACTTATTAATTAAGCAGAAAACAGATGAAAGAACATGTAAATATAATAATTACTTAGTGTATAGAATTAGCATTCTATGTGCTTGAAAGATTACCCATGCAAAGGTTGAGCTCTTTGTAGACCATCTCCAGAACCTTCTGCAGGAGTGTTTCCAATCCTATCACTTTCCATATTCAATTGAATAAGAAGATGATATGCACAAACCAATTCCCGCACGTTGGCAATATTCTCCAGAATATTTTCTCCATATCATGATATGCTTCCCTACAGAAAGGTCGGCGCTGCCAGATCCAGGATGAAGTCAAATTCTGAGAATGTGGGATCAGACAAATGAGAGATCAGGTTACATGAAAGTGTAGTGCAGATATGCAAGAAATTACAGAAGTACAGATCCATTTCCTTTGGTACATAATTTGGCATCATATCAAGAAAACCAAAGTTGGTATGTTCTTAGCTTTCTCAAACAATGAACAGGATTGTCCACTGAATATACTAAATATGAAAGAAGTTCTCTAATTGACATATCTGTATCTTAGGACATCTGAAATATTTTTGTTTCCTTTTCTTAATAACATAATGATAGATGAGGTTTGTAATAAAACTCACAAAATCAAAAGTTAAAACAACCGAGTGACAGACCAGCTGAGACTTTGTAAGAAAATAAAAGAGAATGAAGAGCTGATATATTGAGATACTACTGCTATTGCTAAGCTTCTGTATGGGGTCCTTGAACTTCATAACAACTAAGCACCAAAATAAATTGAACTCATAAAACTAAACTCTAATTAATGCATACTTGAAGAGATGGAAAGTGCAAGGGATTCCACCAGCCAGCAGAGTGTGCTAGCACGAACCCCTAGTTTTAGTTGATTTAGGATTTACAGCAGTCACCTCATTTCACTCAAATTGTAAACATATAGTAACTCCACAATTTCAAATAAATCAAAATATCATCACAGATTCTTAAGCCAACAGAGTGAAAAATCTCACAACATTTCCAAACTACTAAGCTAAAGAACAGTTTGTGATTCGTCCTGCCAAACTTTGAATAGGTGAACCAAATTCAACATTCGTGATTCTGACTTCTGACGCAGAAGGAAAATTTCAGCTGACAAAACCTCAACTGAAGCAATATACTGCAATAACAATGCTAAACATGATACAAGCCAGCAAAACGATCCAACAGTAAAAATTCCACGCAAAAATGCAGGAAAACTCCAGCTCTAAACTGAAATATCTCCCCTAAATTGAGCTCAAATTGCAAAATCCTCAGTTCATGCGTCGGCTAGTACCAAACCGGCAACAGCATTAAACAAAAACAAATAACAGACGAATGTATTCATCAAAAAATAGCTAACAAATCCACCAAAATCAAACACGAGCTCCAGAATCTCACCGATCTCAGCTCGACGAAATCCTCCAGCAAATGAAACGCTCATACGCCACCCGATCGGCTCGACGCTCATTTGCAGATTATTAAACCAATTTTTCGAGTCTTCGCTTCACGTCATACATGAACAGAATAACAACAATCATCCACTACTAACACAGCTCAAAATTGTAGAGAATTTGAATGAAATGCAAACATGATATCACATTATCACTGCATTTTGTGTGAATGAATGCTTGAATTGTCTGTTTAGAGAGAGAGAGAGAGAAAACGGTCCACGAATTCAAAATAAAATAGGGCGGAGAGCTAATTTCAAACCCTTCAATTGCAAATAGCTTATATATGCATCGACGGCTGCGAGAATGCCACGTAGGATATCTATCTGAGTTCGTTGTTTGTTGACTTTTTCAAATGTTTTTTGCCAACGGGTAAAAATAAATCAATCCCATATTTACGATTAAATTAATTCTACCTGAAAAGGATAAATTTTAAATCAATGTTACTTTCCATATTTACTTGTAATAATTACATTAATCTACACAGGTTAAGAGTTTCATTTGGAAGTTTATTTTGCCCCATTAATGATTCTTTTTCTTTCCAATTTATGTGTATTTTTATGATACTATTCATATTATGTGGACGCAAATATTTCGAGTAACATTATTATTCACATGCTTAAACATTTGATGAATTTTCTAATCATTACAAGTATTCTTTTTTTTTTTTTTTCAAAGGATAGTATCGATTTTTTTTGAATTTATGATGAAACTACTTGATTAATAATGGTGCTTATTGTACTTGTACAGATTATGCGAAATATATAAATACATATGATTAGGTGATGGTTTCTAAATTCTAAATAATAATTGAAGGCATGTATTCAAGTTTAAGATAATTGCATATGATATAGGTTGTCTAGTCCAATAATTGCTAAACAATCATCAATCTCTACCGACAATTATTGCTGATATTCAGTTTCGCTTTTCTGTTTATTAATTTCTTTATTTGATTCACCCATATTCCTAGATAGATAATGAATACTAGTCTTAATTTTGTAAGTGTGAGACAATTTTGTAATTGTGATAATTAAATGACAAAAAATATAGTATGCTACAAAATTCGATGTATAAAGTGTTGATGGTAATTTGAACCTGAACTATTTTTCCAAGAGCATTCATATACAAACAATAAGGATTCACGATATAATTGCAATTATACTAGTTATGTCGTATATATGAATGATGTTATTAAAAATTACAAATAAAACCAACAAACTGCTTAGATATAAATCATATAATGTTAATTATATACAATGAATGGTTTAATTACCTCGCTAATATACTTGTAAAATATTGTATTAGCGGGAAATGTTCCCACATCGGCAAAGCAAACGAATGTGACCAAAGTTGTAGATATAAAAATGAAAGCTATGTGGCTAATAGAAATCATGCAGCCTCGCATTGAGCACAAAGCGAACTATTCTTTCGCCTTTTACTAAAGAATACCGTGTGCTCGTTGCAATCAAGAGGCATACACCAATTTTTGAAGGGACTTTCTCTCGAGTTAGGTCCCTACAAATTTTATTTTCAAAATTTTGGATACTATATGTGTTCCTTTTTGCCCTTTGAATTTAGAAAATGTTTGTTTGCTTATGATTGAATTTATATACAATCTTTTTTGTTTTTTTATCGGATAAAGTTAGTTGTTAGTAACAAATAGTTAGTTCACCAAACACTCTTATATTATTTCACCAAAAGTCTCCTTATAACTCCAAATTCGTTCCTAAAGGAAATCGAACCTGGGTCTTCCACTAAAGCAGGAGTCCGGTGGCCAGTAAGCTAAGCCCCATGATTTCTATACAACTACCATGTTAGTTAGAATTTATTGCTTAACCTATGTGCCCCTTAATTACTTAAGACACTTGTAATAAGACGGAACTATGGATGGAGTATTAGTTACTTTAATTTGATTTTGTAATTGAGAATTCAAGTTAATTATAGTCAAATTGGGGTTATAATTGTATAAGTAGTTTTAGCATTCAATTTTTTAAAAAAATTAATGACTAATTATTAGAATATATTAAAACTTTGATATTCAGTAATAAATGTTAGTTAGAATTTATTATATTACTCCTATTTTATACTCCCTATATCTACAAAATTCATTCACAAACTTTGGTAGCATGAGTTTTAATAAATTGTATTGAATGTAAATTTAGTGGAAAGGAGATACTACACCATGTGACGAGAGTTAAAAAAGAGTCTATATCCATAAGATGAAAGTAAACATTTTTCGTGGACAAATAAGTGAACAATATAATAATAGGAGCTGGATATGATTTTGATATTTCTACTTTTTCCTTCATTCCATAGAATTAGATGAAAGAATGATTAGAAAAAGTATATCAACGTTAAAGTTCAGAAATCTGCAGCAAACTATATATACAAAAAGGTAAGTTAGTAGCTGTTGTAAGAGTAAAAATAACTACATATACACAAATGATGCCTTGCACTCTCTAACTGCAGATTGTAGAATGGCAAAAAAAACTCCCTGCATAAAAAAAAGCCAAGACAACATTCATACATTTCCCCGTCCGGATAAACGTGGCGAGCTTGCATAAAGGTGTTCGACAGCAATGAAGATTCTAGACTACCTGCAAAATAATCACTGCAGTCGGGAACCCCACACGAGCAGAGAAGTGATTGGTCAGAAAATTTACTTCGATTTGAGACTGTCCGTGTGCTTCTTTAACTCTTTCCGTTGTTCCTAAACGATAGTAATAATAAAAAAAAAGGTAACCGTAAAGGCGTGAAAGGAATCAGTTCTTAGATTGTGAAAACCATCTCGGCTGTTCTTTTACCTCGTAGAGACTTTTCCACCATTTATTGGATTGCGATTGCAGCAAGCACCAGTCCAAAGCCATCTCGAATTCAATTGTGTTGTGCTGGGAGTAGTGAGATGTACACACGGCTTCTTTCTGGAAAATGCAAATGCATGCAACCACATTAATATCCGTGTGTAAACTCTCGTGGCATTTCGCTGCTAAGTTTAGCCTAGATAGACAAAAAATAGTATGGGCTAATCCATTGTTTACTAAGCTGGATCGGTATTTTGGGATATCCTAATCCCAAGGCTCTTGATAATTTCTATAACTCGAGCTAATTTGCTTAATTCATGTCAGATTGGAAGGGGGTAGGTTTGGTGAAATTCTAGTCACGAAGATAAAAATACTTGATCATGTATATTATCAATCATGAAAAGTTAACGGCCCCTCAGTCAAGAACTGTGTGCATTGTGTGTGAAAAAAAAAAATATATATATATAAGAGAGAGACAGAGAGAGAGAGAGAGAGAGAGAGAGAGAGAGAGAGAGCGCACCATGCCCCTTAGACGCCGAACTTTATCTATTTCCAAATGCCCAACATATGTTGTCTGCTTTCCGGAGAACTTCGGTAAAACTGCATGGCAAGCTACCAGAGGCCTGAAAACCGAGAAGTTTTCAGTTATAAACCATCTCAAAGCGAGCAAGATGAAGCAGATCTCACATCACAATGAAAAAGAAACCAAATAGTATTTCAAGATGATGGTGAGTAAAATGTTTGATTGGAATAACGAGAGTAGGATTATGAAAAAAGTTTGGTTGGAATAACGAGAGGATCGGGAGTACTTGTGCGCAAAAATGATTCTCGCATAGCAAAAACCAATCATGGAATTTGGCGCATAGTTAGTAGCTCAATTTCAAAAGGGCCACTTGCTTAATTGCTGAAAGATTATTATTTTCATCAAGCATTACTCCATTGTAGATGAACATGGCTCACACCTTTGATTTGGTAACATTAAGCATCCCTCGTCCAGTTTACATACAATTTTGTTTGCAGAATCCCTTGATTTAAAAACAACAAGAGCTTGACCTGTTCAAAAGACGCGGAAACAAAGTCATTAACTATGCTCAATCCGCAAACTGAATAATATATGGGAAGAGGATGATGAAAAATTGAAGATAGAGTTGCAAGAGAAGAAACTAGAACTGCCACTCGAAAGGGATAAGGAAACCATACATACCAGAGTATGGATTAGAAATTGCAGTATGTGGCAGTACCCGAGCAGTACAATTTTCCCTAAATGCGTGCCAAACAATATCCTGAAAGTCACATAATGTCGACACAATAAGGGATTGCACAATACAGACATCAACTAAAAAGGAGAGGGAAAATGTAAGGGCACGGTAGAACATATAAAGTACACGGCACAATATGAAACCAACGAGAGCTCAAAAGGACGAAAGAGTTTTATAAGAGAAATGGGGCAACCGTACCTCCACCTCTCCTGATGTATATTGAGGATCCAAATTCAGGAGCAAAACCAATCTCCCTTGACCATCAGCATTCTTCATTTGTTGCTCCCACGACTGACGAGAGACATAAGAACATATATATTTCAATATAAGGGTATAGGATAAAAACAATTAGAATAATGTCGAGAACTAATTCTAGTTAGAACCCATACTTCATTGTGAATAAAGATGCAAACACACAAAAACAAATTTTCATTTACATCAAAATTAATTAAAGGAGATCCATTGTAATGATGCAAACACACAAAAATAAAAACATTTTATTCATATCAATAATCTATAACTTGTATGTAATCTAAACACCTAAATTTCTTCAAATATACTCCCCCAGTCCCATTGTTCTTGTCCTGTTACTTTTGGGCACGGAGTTCAGGAAACCAAACTTAATGTGTGTGAGGTAGTGTGGCCCACATGGGACCCACATGCTTTTTGTGTAATTATTTGCCAAAAACGAAACAAGACAAGATCAATGGGACAACCCAAAGAGGAAACCAAGGCAAGATTTATGGGTTGGAGGGAGTATCATTTGCATATATGTGTTGAAAAAATCACGTAATCCATCAATAAATGGTGAAACTTACCAATTTAATCCACGTAGCTTTCTCCTGCAAGAAAATCACAAGCAAACATTAGAAGAGA
This sequence comes from Salvia sclarea, assembly GCA_036873715.1. Taxonomy (NCBI): domain Eukaryota; kingdom Viridiplantae; phylum Streptophyta; class Magnoliopsida; order Lamiales; family Lamiaceae; genus Salvia; species Salvia sclarea. Next base: position 1,586,292 of record JAYJMF010000028.1, read on the forward strand.
AACTCACAATACCTCTATACGGCTAACGGAAAAAAAAAATGCATAAAGAGTGGCACTAATTAAGGCTTTACTAGAATATCAGCAACAATATATCCATATACAACTTTGTATTTGATATATCTATTAAAAATCTCTATTAAATTGCACTTCCTAAAATATCTTTTTCAACTACAAGTAGAAGAGCAAGAGTAGTTTAGTCTAATAATAAATTAAGGTATATTATACTTATTTTTTGTATTACGTATCACACTTAGGAGGTGTGATACATAAGCTCACATACGTCATATGTGGCTGATAGATACCGTTGTTGCTTTATTAAGGGCTTTGTTGAAGCAAACGGGATATTGGGTTGCCAAATCTATTACCCTCTTATCAAGAGATGTAGTACAAGATAGGACCCACATGGCCACATACAAGCCATAGTATTAAACAAAGCTCATCTCCAAGCATTAATATTCAATTATATTGCATAACCATCATCTCTAAAGTACTTAACATACTGGATAATGGTGTGCAAAACCAATATTCAAGTCTTTTGTTAGGTTGATTTTTAGTTTTGAGCCTAACTGGCGATTTCCACACCCCTAATAGTGGAAACTCCGTGATCTAGCACGATAGAATATGCACAAGTATATGAAGTTACTTTGTGAAATCATCTCCCAAAACACTCTATTAGGAACTAGATTTAGTACTCAACGAACTTAACCAATTTTCTTTAATATCCTAACAATATACTACACGCCTCCCATTTCTTTGGCAAAATTTCTCAAACATCTGTACCACCATTCTTCCTCATTCAATAACTCAAATATCCAACTTTACATAACAATGTTGGGTGTCGAAATCCCTCCAGCTTGATTCATCCTTCGATACAGTCACATGGTATTGACTATAGTGCATTTAGCCTTTCAATCATCACATCCAAATCCAAAACTCACATTTCAGGTCAAAACAATTCTTATTTTCTCTGTGCCCCGTTACAGCACAAGCTTGAATCCCCGAGCATGCTTCCTTACTACTCCATGTCCATGGAGGATTTCAACATGGTGAATCAGATCAAAGAACATCAACAAAATAACACCCACTTTATAAATTTTATTCCATTCCACTAGATATCAAAATTGAGCCAAGCATAACAAATTTCTTGGGATGAGGGGAAGCCCGCAACTACTACTACCTTGCTCCTTTTATGCAAATCAAGCCATACAGGAGAGACAACTGCACTTGGAATCTATGTGACATGCTCGATCTATAAAACTTTGGTGGAATTCATGCTACACATACACCCACTCCTCTAGTAGCCTAGTGGGTCATCCCATGAGAATATTGTACTAGCTTTGTGATATGAAAGCTGAGCGTCATCATAAGCATTATCTCTAGTTCTCCAATATCATCTTTGCCGTAATTCTCATTATTTTCATACACTCAATAAGCCATCTCAGGTCACTATATGAGTAGGTTATGTCATGGCTCTCAGAGAGAAAAAAAAAAGTCATGTATGCAAGTAACACAAATACTAAAAAGGTGATAAAACGTTGTATAAGACTCATAAATCTTGAGATCATTGAAATATCTTCAAGCATTTTATTCCTGAAAAAAATAGTGGCTAACCAACTTTCTCACAATATATGTACTTTTTTCTCTACTAAAAAAAGGCTAAAGGACCAAATCTTTGCGTCTCCTTCCAATGTACTTTTAAGACAACTTATAGTATTGATTTATAAAATATTATAGCACCTAATTAAGTTCTAGAAATTTAATCTTTAAATCAAATGTAAATTAAAAGTTGAAGTACAATAAAGTTTGAAATGAATTTGATATCGAAAAATAAACTTTTAAGAGTTATAAATTTTAAATACAAATCCAATGGCATTATCACAAATTCACAATGCATGGGAGAAACAATACAAATGCAATGGTTAAAGAGATTTTGATTATTTATAAAATAAAATGGTAGAGCGAAGTAGAAAAAAATAAGTAACATGGTTATGGAAGCCAAACAACCAAGGTTAGGTGAAATCAACCTAGTGCTTTAAGTCATGTCCTCAAATATATCAACTAAAAGGTAGTTCTTGTCCAAATACGACAATCTCAGAGATATTAGCCATTCGAAAAGTATGGCCAATAACTTTATGTAGCACGGACCTAGCCCATCTAAAAACATAGTTATGTTAAATATTAGTATGATATTGCCTAACTAAGAGCATTATACAATCAGATCGCCTACTTTTCATGATGCTCATACTTCAACACGTGGTGGACCAAATCAATTAAAAGTCTCAAACAAACGTACTAATGTCTTTAGGTCATTACGACATCAATCATTGAGTAATTCTAAATGCTTGGTTTCAACAACTAAATAATCTCCTTGAGATTCAAACAACTTAGAATCATCTATTAGTGATTGCAATCATCCCTCCAATTTGTGGCGAACTATAAAGAAACATAATATATCAAAAGAACATAAAAATGCCTTCGGCTCAACTTACAGGCGGTCTTCGAGTGACTTCAATAATTTTGCCTCCAACTTTCCCACCATCCTCTTTAGTTTTAATCCGATTAGGCAAGTTATCATTAGATAGCTTGCCATCTTTCTCATTGGCATTCTCCTTTGAGTCCTCTTGAAGTTTTGACTTTGCCTTATCGTCACAAGTCAAAGATTTCGGCAAGTTTTTCATTTTGCCCACATGATTTTTCTCCTTCTCATTATGATCCTTTGAAGGCCCTTCGCCTCCTCCTGATTTTGGGCTCACGTAAGTTTTCACCTTCGCCTTCTTAATACTATTATTCTTATTCTCTTCCGATTGCTTGACGGAATTATCTAATTTTGCTTTCTTTATGTATCCTTCATCATTGGGGTCACTATCTAACTTTTTCTCCTTGTTCTCGTGAGACTTGTCATGTTCAAGATTTGACTTTCCCTTGGACTCCTTAATAGTCCTCTCCAACGGCCTTTTCTTTGTAGTAGACAAACTTTGGGCTGGTTTTGCAACTTGTTTGGATCCCGCAGAGTCCTTGTTAGGTGGTGATCTTAGGGTTCCCTTAGGTGAATCATTGGTAGCTAATGGCCTTCGTATCACATCACCTGAAATCACATTGGTCTGTGATGTCTTTTCTCCACAAGGCCTCAAATTTCCACCATCTTTTTTATCCTTATGAGCACCAAAAGAATCTTTTCGATGTGTTGATCCCAATTTCTCATTTTCAGAAGATGAAACGGCATTCGCTTTTGATAGCTTTCCTTGCAACACATTCGGGTTTTCGTTTGATTTGGAATCTTTTTGAAGCCCAACCACATCGTCGGCATTTCCAGATATTAATGCTTCTTTAGACAAGGAAAAACCAGAGTGTGACAACTTCTCATCCAAAGGACTTAAATTTTCTGACTGTTTCACATCTTCTCTGCACTCAACACGGTCCTTAATACCTTGAACACCATTTAACTCTGTTTTTGATGGTGCATCGTCTAACTCAAGAGATTTCCTCTCATGATTCACACCCTTTTCAACAAGAACCTGACTGGCAGGTAACTTTGTGTCCTTAAACTTATCTTTCTTTTCACAGATATTGCTCCCAACATTTTTGGCACCTGTTGTACTTTTCTCCACTAAGGCAGTGCCTGCAATTTTGCTATTTTTACTAGAAATCACATCAACACAAGACAAATGTTTCCCACCTAAACTTCCCTGTTTCACTAGCACTTGCTTAGCATGTGTATCGTCTTCTTCTAGCACATGATTACCATTTTTATTCGGTTTTGAATTGTTTAACTGTTGGGGTGAGTTATTACCTGCAATCTCTGGTTTCTCTTTCAATGCAACCACATTTCCTTCACATTTTCCACCAGCATTAAGTTTGGGACCATCAAGTGCCCCAACACCCTCTCTTATATTGAATACAAACTTTACTGTAACAAAACAACATAAGAAAGGGTAAGATGTGACGTGAGCTATCAACAATAAAAGACTTGCCTCATTGAGCACTCCACATAAAACTTAACAAAACGTAAAACAAAAATCGGGTTACCTTCTAGCCCACCAACTTTATCATCAATCTGATCTGATATAGTACAGCTCTTAACATCAAAGATGCGGTAAAAGACATAATCAGCCATTTGAAGTTCTTTGGCTGAAGGCTGTGGATTTCTACTGTCACTTGAAGTGCAGACAACATTGCATTTTCCAGCAATAGCTTCCTGATTGAATCCATATAATCATGGTTATAGACTGAAGAGAAATTTTGCTATAAAATCACTGAACAAAGCATCTTCAATTGAAAGCAAATGTTTTATGAAATGGGTAGAGTTGGGTATTTTGGTTATGGTTCCAGAAAAACTGAAAAAGAAAAGCAAATGTTTCATTAAATGGGCAGAGTTGGGTATTTGTTGAATATGGTTCCAGAAAAAAGAAGTATGCGTTATGATCCATCAGTAGTACTTTCTTTGCATTTATAGACGCCAACTTTGCTGGATCTATGAATCATTCTTCTAGGCTCTAGCATGAGAAGGCAATCCACTGGTGGAAGATTAAAATTGGTTACTCTGGGTCTTTCATCTTCTTCCACATACTCTTTAACATTACTTAAGCCACAAAGGCCCATAATCATTTTCCTCCTCCGAACAACAATAAATGATTCTACTAGTCAAAGCAAATACTGCTCAAATCTGAACAAAATAAACCTACATTCACGCTTGCCCAGAGCAGGTTATTCCAGGAGTAACAAAATTGTAGCCTAATAGATATAAGATCTAGAGTCAGAACCAAGGAACCTTGAGGAAGAAGTTAGACTGCTTTGCATGGTTTGAAATAATCTTACACTTCTCGTCTGAAAGCTTTCTTGAATCATGAAGATTATGGCATTCAAACAAAATAAAGAGACAACCTTGTCAAATAGGCATTCACCTTCAACGGCTTCTACTCTAAGGGCTTGTTGAGGATTTGTAATTTAATGGGTGAATATTCTAGTCAATAGAATGATGGATGTGATAAAAGTAAAACACCATAGGCATACTTTGATGCACTAAGAAGAAAGAGATGGATCTATCATATCTACCTCTTTAGGTGGGATAAATATCACTTATTTTTCTACTTCATCTGACAAATAAAAAATGAGTTACTACAGGATAGATGCATAAAGCATAAAAAATGCATTATGATCCCCTCCAAAACAATGATAACCTCACACCGTAGCGTCCTTTTGGAGTTCTCTTAGCATTTTCTTGCAAAACTGTCTTCTCATGCACAACATTTCATTTCCATATCAGCAAACACCGAGATAATTCATTCCAACAACTAGGATAAAATACACGGGCCTACAATGCAAACCTTGTGCTTAATTCAACATCCTCCATTCACTTTAAGGAAATTCAATTCTCATGATGAAAATCCAATTTGCATCATATCATCTTTAAGGAAAATTAACTTGGTAATGACAGCACCAGCTCAATTAAGTACAGCCCACACTTCATCAAACCTCTCCTTTCACATTATTGCATTCTTCAATGTGTACATACTTCTAAACGCTAAGCCTCAAGCTAAGAATACAGACTTCATTCATCTTGAACCTAGCATCAATCCTTTACCAGAAATGCTGACTCTTGAACATACAAAACAATCCAAACCAAATGGACCAAATCTTCAGCTTTTATTTATAGTTGATCATACAAGTTCACGGGTCTCAAACCTCATTAATCATTACCATGCACTTACTATCTAATCACACTAGTACTTTGGTACACGTGCCCAGCCCCTATGATGTCTTTGTCTCTTTGGTGCTTCCTCAACCCAACGGTCTAAGCAGCTTGCTTTCTTTGTTTATATGATCTAGGTGAGAGAAAGGCAGCTTCAAATCTTTTAACCCATATTGGGTGCCCATCAATGGATCGCTTGAAAGATATGCTATTCCATAATTATTAACAACTATCGGTCACTGCCACCCATCAATAATTCATCGATGCAATTCACTACCTAAAACTGATCAATCACGATACAACTATTTCCACTCGTAGGTACTTTCCAGGCATATGAAATACAGCTGAGAAAGAGAAAACATAATATAGAGGAGAAGGCAAAAATTTTGAAGATTTTTGTCTAGCACAAAGATTATTCATTCTGCATAGTTTCTCGTCTTTTTCAGATTACATAAAAGAAACTTAGTCTATGTAGACTATAAACTAACCTAAAAGGTCTTTGAATGAAAGGGCACAAGGCACATGAAAAATAAATGTTTGCATAACACTAAGGGGGTGTTTGTTAAAAGAATTTTGAGAACTCAAAGTTCTTGAATTGAGAATTGCATTTAAGGAAAATGCTTTGGTAGTTAAACTTGAGTTTTTTTTTAGGATTTGGGAGAGAATTTTGACTGTGTATATCAGGACATGATTGGAAAAGTTATTGGGAGAAATATTTATGTAAGCAAGAATTAACATACATTTGAAAAAAAATGGGAAACAAATTTTACGACAGAATAATGAGATGCTGAATTGAGAAATTTGTTTATCCAAATTCCCAATCAAATAAATCCTGAAACCGGAGTTCCATAACAAACAGTACTAACTGAAGTAGATTTTATGATGCAATGCAATGACACATTTCGTCCAAGTGCAGTGAGTTTGGAAAGTACCAGTGGGTTGAGATTAGCAAGACCTTTGCCTTCGCCAGAAGCAAAGAACAGTTCGTTCTCCAACACCTTTGCATCCTTCAAATAATAAGAAATTTCTGATGGCCGGAAAAACCACTGAACCTTTACCTTTTTAAGGCCTTCAGCAGTTTCCCATATCTTAACCAGTTTTCCAATATAAGGTGCAGGCTCCCCTTGCTTGTGCATGTACACACAGTCATATAATGCATACTCCACTCCATCAAAACTAAACGACTCATAAAACCGCACATCTTTATTTTTCCCTCCCAATCCTCTTTTCTTTTCCCACTTGAATGCAGGATCCACAAGTTCCTCTGGTCCGGTGAGAGCTAACATGACTTTACGGCAGAATTTGAATTCGGTAGTAATCAAGCACCTGAAAATTACCCAAGCATAAAAAATACACAACACATAAGCAATTGAAGCTAATAGAATCCAAAATCTATATCTATAAAGTATAAAAACCAAGCATGTCAACGTTTGGCGCCTAAACTCATCCTATAAATACTTGCTCAATGAGTAATAAATTTTTTATTGATAAGAGCCATGAGCTTGGTGGTTGGATAATTAGCTATTAATACACATGAGACAAAGAATTTGAGCTTAAGATTTTGGGCTCCAATAAACCACTTTATCCTACAAATACATGTATAATCTTGACACTTTCTCGCTCATTTATGCTTATCTCTTTCTTTCATATACATGTATAGATAGATCACAGTCAAATTCAGTACATCCCTAAGCTTCCACAAAATACACAACATCCATTAGTCCATGAAGAATCAAACTCCCAATCCAAGAAATATGAACAAAGAGTGGAATGAGATGGGAATAAGAAGAATAAGAAGAAGTTAACCTGATAAACAAACAGAATTAGGGCTTTTCTAGATGCTGTTGAGTTTGAGTCTGAGAAGAGTGCGGCGATAAGAACTCCACGGCGCGGGGATGACGTGGTGGCGCGAGTGAGCGGCGGCGGCAAGGCCAATTTTGTTGACGGCCGAGAATAGGGAAGGACAGGGGGCTGATGCGGCGGTGAGTTTCGCCGGAAATTTTGAGAAGAAAGGAATTACAATTGAGACATTCTTATTAGGGAGGTAGAGTGTGAGAGACGAGGAAGAGGAGGAAGAAAATATTTTATTTTATTTAATAAATTTATGGTATTATTATTATTTTATTTAATTTAATTTTACTTTTAGGTTTTGTGCTTTTATTTGATGTATGTATGTACGAGTGGCCAAATTTAGGGTAAGAATGTTTATTGCGAAGATGCGTTGGATAAGTGGGTAGGCTTTAGTTCAATAATTATGTTGTGTAAGATATAACGTTTAATCTATATTATAGTAAAATATTAATATAGAATATATGATTAAATATGTATATATATATATAAAAGAAATGTATAAAAATAATTACACCACCAACATGTTACATAAATCTTCCCATGCACCAGTTTCTCTTCATTCTTGAACAAGTAGCATGCATTTACAAAATGTGGCATCTCAATGTTATACTTCATCCGTCCACCGAGATAGTATTTTTTGTTATTTTAGACGTCTACCAAAAGTATGCACTCCTATTTTTTGAAGTGGCCCCACACTCTATTTAATTTTATTGCTTCACACTTTAATATTTATTTTCACTACTTTTACATTTTTTAATAACTTTATGTGGACTCATTCTCCATTAACATTACTTTTACATTTAACAATATTTTTTCGTGGGACTCATACTCCACTGCAACTCAAGTCAATTATATTTTATTAAAATTCGCACCGAATCAAATGGTGCATAATTATGGTGGACGGAGGGAGTATTTATGACAATCCCATTTTCAAACCAAAATGCACAAAATCAGAACCTCCAAAGTATTTTTGAGGAAATTGTGAGTTTTTAGTTGAAAATATTTCTTCATAATAGTATATATTTTCTAACCACATCTTGTTAATTTGAACGATAATTCATTATGATAATTCTTTTTTCCGGATCACGAGGAAGAAGTTAAACATCATAAACCAATTATTTCTCCTCAAATAGCACACTGTTACTAGTTGACTAGTTGAATTCATAACATTTTCTCGAACTTTAAGGAAATAATTTTTTTAAAAAATAATAGTATTAGAAGGACTTCCACTATTTATTGGTGAAGAAGATTAACTCCATTGAAATTTCATTTCATTTCTTTTTAAGATTAATTGTTGAATTCTTAGTTGGTTTGTCATCCCTTATCTTTTTTGATTTAGGCATATCAATCGTCATTTTTTAAATTTGATTTACAATGTAAAATTTCCAAAAGCAAACTAAACTATTCACAAATTTATAAATTGACATATCAAATAACGAAAAATAAACCAACAAGATAACTTGGACATTATATCAAACAGTTTGTGTGCAATATACATTGTTTAATTTATGTTTGGGGGATTTGGTCGGCAGACTTTATTGAGAGCTATATCGTAATTTTATTTTAATATAGCATTAATAATTGTAAAATAAAAATAAAAATTTGGGGATAGAACTGTACCCCATTGTCCACCTCCGTGACTCTGTCCACTAGGGCTGAGAATCGGGCACCGGAATTTGGGAAATTCCTAGTCGGATACGGGGTCCCGAAGTCCCAAAATTTTATGGGACCGGGCAACGGGTATGGGAAAATCCCAAAGTCCGATCGGGATATCCAAATTTCCCGATTGAATTTGTATTTAATTTAAATATTTAGTTTTATTTTTATATTCAATTATATATATAATTTTCAGATTTTAGTTTAAAATTTTATATCCTAAAAGTAAAAAAAATAATGTGCATTCAACGCAAAATAGATGAAATATTGCAAATTTTTTGAAAATTCGGGATATTATAGTCCTATTCGAGCATTTCGGGGCAATTAGAATTTTCCCACTTCGGGCTTCGGGAAATCCCCAACGGGACCAGTAAATTTGACATTTTCGATTTCGGGAAATCAGGTATCGGGATGGGAATCCCGATCCCGTCCCGATTCTCAGCCCTATCGTCCGTTGCTACTCCCTCTGTCCCAACAAGCTTGTTACGTTTCTTTTAGGAATGAGATTTAAAGTGAGTTGAAAAGTAATAGTAATTAAAATTGTGCGAGTAATACAGATGTTTTAAAAATGAAATATAACACTCGTTGGGACGGTTGAAAAAGACAACGTAATAAATTCGGTGGAACAGGAGGAGCATATTTTTTGTGTTATTTGTTGAGGGCCGGGTAATTCTATTCATTGACCCCATTTTGCTCATTATAGCCCCCATATTAATTATAATAATTTGACTATTTCATCCCTACAGCTTTTAATTGAAAATCATAAGAAACCCTAACAAATAAAACTCCATTCGTATAGCCCCCAACACAAATCTATTTACAATTCTGGAATCTTTTACAACTCTCTTTATCAACACCTAAAGGGCTCGTTGTTTGGCGTGAAAGTAATGTTGATTGAGAAAGTGATTTCTAGGAAAATGAATCCTACACATTCATAATTCTCTATTTGGAAAATGCCAACAAAAAAAAATTAAAATGAAAATAGTGCAAGAATCCAAGATTGTGGAAGAAAGAATACCTAAGATTTGTAGGGAATAAGAATCCTGGAATTTGACACTACTTTCCTTATTTTTGGGATTCTGATTACTTTCTCCCTTTCATAAAAGTCAAACCAAACAGAGAAATTTAAAATTTATGAATCAGATTACTTTCCTAATGCAGAATTCCTGCCAAACAAACAGGCCCAAAATGCACCAACAATTCTTGCAGTTGAAAAATCGAGAATGTCATATAAACATCATGGAATTGGGGACAAATTCATGGTGACGGGATTCAATCGGTAAAAAATTATCTATCAAACCTTGAAAATTCTGGAATTATATAATCATTGTCCTTTAAAGAAAATGCATCAATGATCGGGAGATTGCTTAGCACCAACAAAGGTGTTAGGAGATGTGATTAGGCCTTATGGCTTCGAAAGTAAAAATAATTAGCAAAAGAAATTAATAATGAGATGAAGGATTCATGAACTTTGCAAAAATAATGTAAATCAAGCAATTGGAAGGGAGAAAGTGAGGGTCTTCAATCAATATGATTTAGAATTCAAAATAATCATTTCAATAACACAATTTAATTTTTCATTTTTAAAGTATATGAAAGAACTCCATGTGAATGTCGAGGGAGAAACCGCTTCTTGGAGGTTATCTCGATGGATATTCTTAAAATTTAATAGATTTATTAGAATTTAAGTTGGGTATATTCAAGTTGGTGGTTACGAGGTTTTTTTAGATTTGTTAGAATTTAAGTTGAAGGGCTATAGGAATGGAATAGTATTAATTTATTTTATTATTTTATTTAATAAAGGGGCTATGGTAGTAAAATGAAGGATATGAGTAGAATTAGCCTTTGTTGAGTATTCAATATGATTTTATATAAAATGGGTCTTGGCCCAATTCAAAATATTTATATTTTGAACTTTTTTTGTTAGTTTTAAAAACAACAAAGTGCACTTAATATGTTCTTCGCTACATTATTATTATTAAATTGGTCAAACTTTGAATTAGTTTGTACATTATTTATGTTAAGTTAAACGCGGAAAACATTTCTAAATTAATTGTACCCGATTTCGACATGGATATCACATAACATTGGTAACATTTTAAAAGCACGTGATAGGCTTTTGGTAATATTTAAACAATTAATGGAATAAAAGACTATTCCTCCACCGATCAAACCCTATGCTTCTTCGACCGGAAAAGAGGGCTTGTTGGTATTTACAAGCTACCAGAGGCGACAACGTTCACCGCAACTGCATACGCGGCGGCGACACTGAGTTTTAGAGCTGGACGGCGATAGATTTTTCAGAACTACATTGATTGAGAGAGACGACGGGATGCGATGCGAGGGGAGACAGTGGAGTGGTGAATGAAGAGGCGAGGTAGTGGAGGCGATTGGTGGAAGAGGAGGAGAGTTATAGATGCGTGGGAGTGGGGGGTAATTAAAGAAAGACAATATCAAAATATTACTGTTCACGAGGGTTAAATTGAAATCCAACATTTTTGGTAGGTTTCAAAAAGTGGGTTGAAACAGTGTATTTTGGGATTGGATTTCATTTAGACAAGAGCCTATAGGGTAGAATTCATTTGCTACCAAACACAAGAACACGATTTACAAGTTAATCCTATCCTGCCATATCCGGCCTACCAAATACGTAATTTGAAAAAAATATCAACTTAAACATGGAAAGATTTCAAATGGCCAATATTGTTATCTCTAGAACTTTAGAACGAGATAAACGGTGGGATATGTGTCGACACGTAAATTAATGGGGCCAAACTCATAAAATAGAAAGTTGGAGGGCTTATTTGCAAATACCCAATTTGTTTTTGAAATGCCACCCTCCGATCACCCTCTCCCTCCATCTCTCTTCGTCTCCATATATATACACACACACTACTGTAGCACACTGACACCCATTCAAAAATTTCAATTCATTTCAACACTCGGAAAAGAGAGGAGAGGAAATCACCTGAAAGGCACGAAAGAGTGCCATGGCATCCGATCCTTCTCGTGCCCGAATCGACCAGGTTTCAGCTCTATCCTCTTTCACGGATTTGTATTTCAATATTTTGTTTTGAATTCGAATTAATTGAATCATGATTATTGGTTGTCTTCGTCGAGGGTTTCTGTATCTAGGTTTTGCTGTTAACATTGATTTTCGTTTTTTTTATTTTTTTCTTTTCCCCAATAATGGAATTAGCAAAATGTAGTGGGAATTTGGTTATCAGTCGCCATTTCTTCTCCGGTCTCACTCTAATTTAATTTTTTAAATTTAATTTTGGGTGGGATTATGTTGCATTCCGCAGTTCTTTTCATCGAAAAAGAAGAGAAAATTTGTGTCACCAGCGTCGAAATCGGAGAGACCGGAAAAAGAAGCGAAAACCCAAACTGATTGCTCGCCTAGTGCCAAAGGGTCTTTGGCCGGCTATCTGGAGACCTCGCCTGCTAAGCGAGTGAACTCCGTTTCGGATGACAAGACGAGGCGGGTTCCGGCTAAGAGGAATTTGAGTTTGGAGACAGGCCACTTATTATCTAGAGATGAAAATGAGGGTGTCCTCCATAAGCAGCCACAAAATTCCGAAGCATCCGGAACTGATCAGAGAATTAAAAACGAATCTTTGTCTGATTTAGTTAGTGATGCTGTAGAGGGTGTTCGAAATAGTTCTTCTGCATCGGGGGCCCTTGCGCCCAACTCTGACCTCGAGGAGTTTGCAATTGATTTCTTGTCGTTGTATTGCAGGTAATACTTATCCTCGTTTTGGTCATTCATGGTTACGTTGGTTTTACATTATACGTTTGAATTTGGGCAACATGTTTTTGTGTCCTTATGCTTGCTTGAGTGACACTTCCTATCCATCTCTATTTCTGAGAATAGAACTTATCATGTGCAGTAAGATACGGAGCAGTGTAAATCTGACTTTGGAAACAAAAGAGATTGCGGATGAAAGACAGTCTGCCCTTCAGCCAGAGGAGGAAACCTCCGGGAGGAGGCAATGCAAGAATGACGAGCATCCATCTGAAACTCAAAATGAAGACTTTTCCTCTCCCACGGGAGGCCGGTTTAAAATTGCTGAGGAACCTGCGGATATTGGTTTTAAACGTATGGATATTGCACAATCAAGTTTCAGAAAGTGCAATAATACGACGACTGCTCTAAGCACAGCTGAATGTGAAACACCTGCTTCTTTGGCATCTAAACTTGGAGCCCGAGAAACTCCCCAGTCAACACGAGGAAGCTCGTCGTTCTCTCCCGGAGATGCATTTTGGAATGAAGCAATTCTAGTTGCTGATGGTATTGCTAATCCTAATGTTGGTCTTTCTTCTCATGTTGCTGAAAATAATGAGGCTTTAAAAGTTGATTCTGGTACTCATAATTCAAACAATGTGAAAGATAGAGGTTCTGTTCATCTGATAAACACTGCTCGTGGTGGAGTTACACACTCCTTTTCTGATTTTCGTGCGGGTTCTGCTGTGGGCTCACTGGGGATGCATCTGGAAAAGGAGGTTTCACCACTTCCTGTGAAGCACTTTGATTTCAGTTTAGAGGCTAAAAATCTCAACAAGGAGATGCCAACTGATGCTAATAAAACCAAACCCGGTGTTTTAACAACCAAAGAGACACCTGGCCCTATCAACCAATGCAATTCCCAGTTCTATAAACTCACGTGCAGTAGCTCCAAAGGTCAAATGGATGAAATTCTCCCCGGTGTCCAACAAACATCCTTCAAATGCATTAATTCTGAAAGGAGTGTTGAGCATTTGAAAGAGAATATCCATGATGTTGCATATAATACACCGAAAAGTGATTATAACATGGTTGTTGCTAATGAACTTAAAAGCAATTGCACTCCTGCAAGTTCTTCAGTGAAGGGGTGTTTGGATCTCGGTAATTGGCTTCCTCTTGAAATCTGCCACATATACTACAAAAAGGGCATATCAAAATTATACCCCTGGCAGGTAACTCTACCACCCTTAAGCTATTTAGGTCAACCTTTTGAATTGGTTCATTGTTCATAGGTCCCATCCGTGACACTGGGGGAACGTACTCATTTTCTGCACGTGGTCTTTCACAGGCTCTACTTTCAGAACCATTTTTCTTTTTTACCAGCTATGTTTCAACACCTAACTTGTTCAAGCATTAATTGCCTTGTTTCATCAAAACCTTGTAGGCAATGGTTTATGTTTCTTAAGGTCTAGTTTAGCTGGATATGATGCTATTTTGCAGTATGCTGCATAGAGAGAGTTAGGCTCTTCATATTAGACAATTAAACAAGCTCACCTTTTGCTATAATGTATCTCAAGGTTAAAAATTAGCAACATAAGCTTTTATACAAGTTTTCTGGATTCTTTTCTTATTTAAATGATCAACTAAGTTATTCTTCAGGTTGACTGCCTCCAAGTGGAAGGCGTATTGCATAATCGAAATCTTGTTTACTGTGCATCCACAAGGTAACAGTGTTTGAAAATTATAAGCTTATGCTATGACTTGAGCTTTTTGATCAATTATAAGGTTTTTCTATATATTTTTCCATAGATTTGGCGCATTTAGGCTATGACTTGAGCTGTTTGATCAGTTATAATGATATCTGTCTATATTTCTTGGATTGGCTTTTCCTTTCCGTAAGGATCCTGCTATATCTCATATCTATGGGTGCTCTAATTGCCATCTATAATCTTCTCTGGTTGTCATAGTGCTGGTAAAAGTTTTGTTGCGGAGATACTAATGCTACGGAGGGTTCTAGCGACTGGAAAAATTGCACTTCTTGTGCTTCCCTATGTGTCTATCTGTGCAGAAAAGGTGATGAGGTTTTGTGCTTTTAGGAAACTGTTTTGAATTATAATGCTCATCAACTGGTGTCTGATTATGTAATCTCTTTCTGAAAAATGTGTAGGCTGAACACCTTGAAGTTCTCCTAGAACCAGTTGGCAAGCATGTTCGTAGTTTTTATGGAAATCAGGGTGGTGGTTCTCTTCCGAAGGATACATCCATCGCTGTCTGCACTATCGAGAAAGCAAACTCTTTGATTAATAGGTTACTTGAAGAGGGTCGCTTGTCAGAGCTTGGTACCATTGTGATTGATGAACTGCACATGGTATTCACATTTCATTGGAGTGCCATCTGCAGCTTATCATAAATATTAACCTAATTCTCATCTAATAACTGGGTGGTTATAATGAATAATGGCAGGTTGGTGATCAAAGCAGGGGTTATCTCTTGGAACTATTGTTGACTAAGCTTCGTTATGCAGCTGGCGAAGGCAATGTAGAGTCTTCTAGTGGTGAAAATTCAGGGTCTAGCAGTGGGAAGTCCGATGCTGCTCGTGGCCTCCAAATCATTGGAATGAGTGCAACACTGCCAAATGTGGCTGCAGTTGCTGATTGGCTTCAAGTAAGTATTTTACAAAATTCATATAGTTCATTAATTGTCAACCAATCAAAGTTGCAGTCTAAAGCAATTGTATGACAGCGTTGTGAGGATTGGCAATTCTTTAATCAGTTCTTTTACTGCAGTGCTGGAGACTTTTCTTACTATAAAGTTGGATTGATTTATCAGGAATATTCATAATCATTTCCTGTGATGGAAAAACACCGGGTTATATTAATTTAGGGAGGATTGTATTTCTTGTTACATGAGATAGAAGGGCACCACCTTTTAATTTTTGGATTAGTAGATTTACACTCAGTCCTATCTAAAAAACAAAACACTTCATGAACGTTTTGTACAGTAAGAAACTTGGGGCAGTCATAGGTTTAGGACTCCCTTATAATCTAATTGGACCAAAAGTGTGATTTTTCCCCAAAACCATGGTCCAATGAGGATACAGTCATTGTAGATTTCTTTCATTTGTTTGAAAATGCACACACAAGAACTATTTTGTGTAATTTGAACCTTGACATTACATACTGACATTACATTAAAGCATTTATAAATTAGGAAATCCTAATTTTCGGTCTTGTTTGCTGGTATTTAAGGAAAGTCCATCTCATATGTTTTTGAGTTACTCATTTTTTGAGGTCCTAATGTCTAATGGATGAATTCACGTGTTTTATTCATTTTAGGCAGCTCTTTACGAGACAGAATTTCGGCCTGTTCCGTTGGAGGAATACATCAAAATTGGTAGCACAATATACAACAAAGAAATGGAAATTGTTAGGACCATTCCAAAGGTGGCTGAACTGGGTGGTAAAGATCCGGATCATATAGTTGAACTCTGCAATGAGGTTTGATCTTGTCTTTGTTTCTCCATAAGTGTTTTCTTTCTTTTCAAGATGACTAGTTTTCAGATGATGATTCATTAGGTTGTCCAAGAGGGTCACTCGGTGCTAATATTTTGTTCCAGTCGGAAAGGTTGTGAATCAACAGCAAAACATATTGCAAAGTATCTGAAGGGATTTTGTTTAAACCCTCGCGGTGAGCAAGGCGAGCCTTTTGACATTGCTTTTGCTATTGATTCATTGCGAAGATCTCCCGCTGGGTTGGATCCTGTACTTAACGAAACTCTTCCTTTTGGAGTCGCCTACCATCATGCTGGGCTTACGGTCCGTGAGCGACACGTTCTTTTATATTATTTATTGTTAAGATAAATGCTGCTAGCTATAGATTATGAATATTCGTTATATCCTAAGCTTATGCAGTTCATCATTTCTAGAAAAGGTTGAAGAAAGAGAGACTGTTGAAATGTGTTACCGCAAAGGACTTGTACGTGTCTTGACTGCTACTTCAACTCTAGCGGCAGGGGTTAATCTGCCTGCCCGGAGAGTCATTTTCAGACAACCACGCATTGGTCGTGATTTTATTGATGGGACAAGATACAAGCAGATGTCTGGACGAGCAGGTCGGACTGGCATTGACACAAAGGGAGAAAGCGTAAGCCTATTTCTTATTCTCTTCTTGATGTCCCAATTATTTGTAAGATATTTCTGCTCTTTTACTCTCTTTCCTCTGGCTCATACTTGGATTTTGTTTCTGCCTAATTGAGTCGATCACTTTGTTTCAAAATTTCATTTCAAGAAGAGCTGAGTACTATTTTCCTGTAAATCTCTTCTTTGTCAATGAAGCTTACAAACAAAGTCAATTTTGTTCTTTGTTTACTAAATCAGTTCATTAATAACAGTATTTAAATGATTCAATAGGTACTAATTTGCAAGCCTGAGGAATCCAAGAAAATATTGGCACTCCTTAATGATAGTTGTCCTCCACTTCACTCTTGTTTGTCAGAAGATAGAAATGGTATGACCCATGCAATACTTGAGGTAGTTGCTGGAGGAATTGTTCAAACTGCTAGTGATATTCATCGATATGTAAGATGCACTCTTCTCAATTCAACAAAACCCTTTGAAGACGTGGTGAAATCAGCACAAGATTCTCTTCGATGGTTATGCCATAGAAAGTTCCTTGAATGGAGTGATGAGACTAAGCTATACACCACCACACCCCTTGGCCGTGCATCATTTGGCAGTTCTCTCTGTCCAGAAGAATCACTTGTAAATATCTGTATCCATTCCTCATTTACAAAGTGCAGATCATTTTTTTTTTTTTTATCTATAACTTGTCGATTGCTACCTTGACCTGCGAACTCTACATGATCTTTTCTGATGAATTTTTCTAATAATGTATTTTAGTCTCAACATATATCATATTGACCATGTTTTTTGTAGAGCAGATGATTTAGGCAACCTATTAACTTTGGATACTGTACTGTGTAGATTGTGCTGGATGATCTCATGAGAGCAAGAGAAGGTTTTGTTCTAGCTTCAGACTTGCATTTGGTATACTTGGTAACTCCCATTAATGTTGACGTGGAACCAGATTGGGAACTCTATTATGAGAGATACATGCAGTTGTCTTCTTTAGACCAGGTACTTCCATATATCTCCACTTCTGTAATGGACAAAGTTGCAAAGCTTTAAACATCTTGCATCTTCAACAGCTGTTTGAAATTAGGAATCGCTAATTTCTTATATTTTTATTGCAGTCCGTTGGCAACCGAGTTGGAGTACAAGAACCTTTTCTGATGCGTATGGCTCATGGAGTGCCTTCTCGATTGCTGCAGAGCTCCAGGGATAGGGGCAAAAGCTTGCAGGGAAAACATGATCATAAACTTGGGACGTTGACTCATGGCATGCTCTCGGATGAGCAAATGCTTAGAATGTGTAGACGGTTCTATGTTGCTCTTATCTTGTCCAGGCTTGTGCAGGTAAACTTATTTCATGCAATGGGACAATCAACCATGTTTTAACTGTATCTACTCTTCGTTATGTTTCTGTAATATGTACTTTGAATTAGCAACTTACTCTCTGCTATGGTGTTAACAAGTTCGAGAGTTGTGTCCATCTGTAACGATAGAGTTTTGTGATGCTGGACTATAGGAAGTACCTGTTGGTGAAGTTTGTGAAGGTTTTAAAGTAGCTAGAGGCATGGTTCAGGCCTTACAAGAAAATGCCGGAAGGTTTGCATCAATGGTTTCTGTGTTCTGTGAAAGACTTGGTTGGCATGACCTTGAAAGTTTAGTTGCCAAATTCCAACATCGTGTTTCATTTGGAGTTAGAGCAGAGATTGTAGAACTTACTACCATCCCTTTTATTAAGGTGTGTAAATTGCTTCCTATTGAAATACTATAAATTCAGATATGATATCTAAACTGCTGCTTGGATATTTAGGGATCCCGAGCTAGAGCACTTTATAGGGCTGGTTTGCGAACACCTCAAGCTATCGCTGAAGCTTCAATTCCTGAAATTGTCAAAGCACTTTTTGAATCTTCTTCATGGAGTGGTCAGGGTAAGATATATATATCTGTTTGGCCTCTGGCGGGCTTGATGTATTAACTCTGGTTTTCAGTATATATATGGCCGATATAGTTGATTAATCATAAGCTAATATGTGTCAATTATTCATGGTAGACACCGAAGGTGCAGCACAAAGGAAAGTACAAGTGGGAGTTGCCAAGAAGATAAAAAATGGTGCTCGGAAAATAGTTCTTGAAAAGGCTGAAGAGGCAAGGGTTGCTGCATTCTCCGCCTTCAAGTCTCTTGGACTTGACGTTGCACAGCTCTCTCGGCCGTTAGAGGCCCCTCGAAAAGAGCCTACATCATCCTCAGAGGAGTCTACAAGTAGCTATGCTCTCCTTCGGCATTCTAAAGGCTCACCTTCAGTTGTCGGCAGACGTGTTGAGGGAGACCAACCTATAGACCCTCTAGCAGCTGGTTTGGTTGAGAAAAAATCATCAGGAAATGCACATAGTGAAATGCATTTGGAAAAGCCCATATTGATTGAACACAGTACTAATCTTGTTAATGACGAGATACATATTACTAACAACCGCACCAGTAATCCGAAAGGGTTCACTCCTGATCCATTGAGAGATATTGGTGGTGCTAAAAATCAGTTAAAGGAGCATGTCAATCATGTCGGAGAAAAGCAGCCTGAAAATGAAAATATATGCATGGGAAGCAGAGTAAACAAGCCAGAAAAGGGTCCTGTCAGTGTAATTACCATTCCTGGAGGAATAGATTCTTTCTTGGATCTATTGGATGCAACTACTGAGTTCTTCTTTGATATACATTTTACTAAAAAATCTGAACTGAACTCTACTACTCCATTTGAGATACATGGCATAGCGATCTGCTGGGAGAATTCTCCAGTGTATTACCTAAGTATTCCGAAGGACTTGTCCCGCTATAACAGCAGAGGAGACGATCATTCTATGGGCAGCAAGGATGTTCTACCACCGAACCTGCAGGTGGAGATGGCCAAGAAGAGGTGGACTAGGTTTGGGGCTATAATGGGGAAAAAAGATGTCAGGAAGTTTGCCTGGAACTTAAAAGTTCAAATTCAAGTGCTAAAGAGTCCTGCTGCTTCTGTCCACAAGTTTAGCACGCCACATGGAGGAATCAAAAGTTTGGGTTTGGATCTTATAGACAATTCGTATTTTATGTTTCCTCCTGCTCACATGAGGAATGCAATTGATCTGTGTGTTGTAGCATGGATTCTTTCTCCTGATGAGGAGAAAAGTGCTTGTCCTAATCTGGAAAAGGTATTTTGTGGCTCTTTTGTCTCTGTTTATGAATTGGATGTGATGTTTTCAGAAAATAAATTATTTTATTCTCATACTGTGTAGTAGATGTCTTGTGCCACTTTTAGGGTGGTGTGGTACTACAACTGTCCAATTCTGATATTTATTAGTATTAGAATTAGAATTGGGCCCTCACCCCCTTAAAATGCCTCAGAAGAGGGGAGGGTACTCCACGTTTATATATAGAGTCAGGAACCTTTACCAAGTCGATGTGGGATAGAAATGGGTGGCTTCAACAATTAGGTTTCAATATTACAGAAATGGACAATAGCTATATAAATAATGATATATAAACAAATATTTAAATTCATCATAATAGTTTAAGTGATTTTTATATTTTAATTATTCTTTCAGTCAAGATTTACAGTTTCATTTATTTATCTCTTAAAAAGTGTTAGTTGTCAGAAACAGTCTCTCAAGTTACAGTCTTGACAGGAAGCCAAAAGGAGATTATCTAGTGATGCTGCTGCGGCTACTAACCGCAGTGGTAGATGGAAGGATCAGACGCGGAGAGCTGCACATAATGGATGCTGCCGCAGAGTCGCACAAACTCGAGCCTTATCTTCTGTTCTATGGAAATTACTACACTCTGAAGAACTAATCGAACCACTTATGACTGTTGAAGTTCGATTGGTAAGGATCCTATATTGCCATCAGAGGAGAAAAGCATCTTCCAAAACATAAATAACTTTAGGTTTCTAACCACTTGTAGGTCAACATTCTTGCTGACATGGAGACATCAGGAATTGGTGTCGACATGGAAGGATG
Source organism: Salvia sclarea (assembly GCA_036873715.1). Classification (NCBI taxonomy): domain Eukaryota; kingdom Viridiplantae; phylum Streptophyta; class Magnoliopsida; order Lamiales; family Lamiaceae; genus Salvia; species Salvia sclarea. Next base: position 1,607,328 of record JAYJMF010000028.1, read on the forward strand.
CCTTAGAGCGAGGCATGTCCTTGGAAGAAAACTCAAGTTGCTGGAGAAGGAAGCTTATAGATTAGCCGGAAAGACATTCTCATTATCTATGCCTGCAGATATAGCAAATATTCTCTATGACCATTTGAAGCTGCCCATGCCTGAAGGTTACGAAGGGAAGAACCACCACAGCACTGACAAACATTGTCTGGAAATGCTCAGGTACTGAATGGTTAGCTGAGCCTTACTGATGCAATCTTTGCCACAATTGTGTATTCTATACTTTTCATTTACTTGTAAACTGATACAGTCTTGGCCACATTGTGCTTTATTTCAGGGACGAGCATCTTATAGTCCCAGTTATTAAGGAGCACCGAACATTGGCTAAGCTTTTCAATTCTACTTTGGGATCAATTTGTTCACTTGCTAGGCTTTCAATGAGGGCCCAGAAGTATACTCTGCATGGTCGGTGGCTCCAGACGTCAACAGCAACTGGCCGGCTGTCAATGGAGGAGCCTAACCTCCAGGTTTGTTTGCTGTCTCATTTCCTTTTCACTTATTATTTGTATTCTTATCACATAAATCATGATAGACCAAACTGCATTTTTTCTTCATGAACTGGGGACAGTGTGTTGAGCATATGGTTGAGTTCAACATGATCGAAGATGATGCGGAATCGCGTGCCAGCCACTACAAAATCAATGCGCGTGATTTCTTTGTGCCTACTCAGGTGAAGTTGCATTAGATTCTCAGACTCTTTGTGGTTATCCTTTCACGAGTCGGGAGTTGTGCTGCTGTAGATTCATTTGCATCTTCTTTATTATCTTGTTGCAGGACGATTGGGTACTTTTAACTGCAGATTATTGTCAGATAGAGCTAAGACTTATGGCCCATTTCTCGAAAGATCGTTCATTGATTGAGCTGCTAAGTAGTCCCCAGGCTGATGTCTTTACCATGATTGCCGCGAAATGGAGTGAGAAAAATGAGTCTAGTGTGAGCTCACAAGATCGAGAGCGAACGAAGAGACTGGTTTATGGAATTCTCTACGGCATGGGGCCAAACACTCTAGCAGAACAGCTGGACTGCAGTGCAGATGAAGCTGCAGAAAGAATTCAAAACTTCAAGAAATTGTTCCCTGGGGTTGGATCCTGGCTTCAGGAAGCAGTTACATCTTGCCATAAGAAAGGGTGAGGCGAATATAACTAAGGCACTTTTTTTTAATTATATCTTCTCTCATCATATTTTTACCCCTAGTGCTAACAAGATCCTTTCTTCTGCAGTTATGTAAAGACCCTTAAGGGGCGAAAGCGTTTCTTATCTAATATTAAATTCGGGAACAGTAAAGAAAAATCCAAAGCTCAGAGACAAGCCGTGAATTCTATCTGTCAGGTGAATTTTCTTTTGCTAGTGTCACAGCTGGGTGATTATAGTTCAATATCTTCAATTTGTATTGTTCTTGGGCTTTTATTTTATTTTCCTTTTCAAGAGGTGGCCTGGGGGTTGGGGGAAAATAAAGAACACTGGAAATTGTACATAAATGCTCTTCTGGTAGTGGGTATTTGTTAATTTCACATGTTAACTTCTTTCATTGTCATGTTTCTAGGGATCTGCTGCTGACATAATAAAAATTGCGATGATATGCTTGCATGATGTGATTAGTGAGGATTCTGAAGCATTTTGCCCCAGTTTTATAGATACTGAAAAGTTTCAATTGCTTAAAGGTCGCTGTCGGATCCTTCTACAGGTAATGTTTTATGTTTGCTTGATGTCTTTCAATATTAACATATCCTCCAATAATAAGAGCCAGTAAATTGTTCTACCTTTTATGCTTATGATCAATCGGTTCGCAACTTGCTTTTTTCGTTTTTTTGGCGGTATCTCTGAAGCTAGTGAGTTTGATGGACGCGTCTGTCATTGACCTGTCAGGTACATGATGAACTTATGCTGGAAGCTGATCCATCAGTTGTAAAGGAGGCTGGTTTGTTGCTCCAAACATGCATGGAAAGGGCCGTGTCACTTCTGGGTATGGCGTTTGGAAAGTTCATCGTGTTTGTTTATATTTGTCTATTTCTTGAAATGCCAACTGCGCCTTGGCTTTGCTATAGGTCCAGAATCCTCACCCTAGAGAACCATGAATCATAGTATTTGTCACTTAAACACGCAGACATGGCTTTATCCTATTATGGGGAAATAATCCAATTCTTGCATTTCTAAGTATTCCGAGCCTATATTATTGTTATGTTCGAGTAGATAATAGTATATTAGTTTTACTGCGGTGATATTGTTCTGAATTATGATTCTTCTTTTACGTCTCCTGCAGTTCCTTTACCTGTCAAGATAAAAGTCGGGAAAACATGGGGATCTTTGGAACATTTTGATCTTAATTGTTAGCTATTGATGACCTACTTCAATAACACGTCATCGAGGAAACAGTTTGTGGCTGATTTCAGTTTAAGGTGATGTATTATTTTAATTATTATTATTTTCATTTTTTAATCCTAGATTTTACTAAGTAGAGAACGATGATGTGATTAAGGCAATACAGAGAAGTCTATCTTCCTTTATCATAATCGAACATGCTCCTGCTGAAATTATAGGAATACGAATTCTTATTTTTTTTTTGTAAAAGCATCGCTTTTTTTCTCATCTAAGCCTCACCTTCTGCTGAGTGAAGAGATGAAGACATGCCTATAACCAACCCTAGTGATGTTGGCCTTCTTGTAGATGTGTAAATGTTATGGTGAAATCATAAGGTTTATTGATTTCCTTCTTAATTTGTGATGTACAGATATTTATAGATTTTGATAGTCATGGATTCATATATTTGATACAAAGCCCTGTTGCTTTCTCAATTTGTCATAAAATTCAGTAGAAATGCGCCCCTACCTACGAGGCCAGAAGTCGAACTAGGAGTTATTCAACGTACCTTCTACATTGATTAGACATGTAGAAGCTTCTCACGGGTTTAGGCTACCTCGTGTGGCAGCTTAGGATACACGAAGGCTAGAGAAATTCGTCCGTTGCATCTAGGAAGAATGCAATTGATATATCACCTAACTTTATCACACTAAACTTACCCTTCTTGGATTGGTTTCTTGCAGTGGCCTTTTTCCATTTCATGTCTCTGTACATACAGCTCACCCGACTACAGACTCGAGCTCAACGATTTCTAGCCACGCTCGAGTGAACGGGATGGAGATCATCGAGGTTAGAAGTCGTTTCCCCGTAGATTTCGCCTTACATTCTTTTGCAGAAAACATTTATTCTAATTTTCATCCATTCATTAACATAAAAGAAAGACTCACAGTCTGATAACTTACACATATCATACACATAGATAGATATCTGAATTCTAAAACACATCCACACACATATGCTTATTTCTCTAATTCTTTGAAACCCACACAATGTGATTCTCAGGTAGGTAATGGCAGACTGGGACAGACCCTGGCTTCACCTTGAGCACCTGGAAAGCCAAGTGCTTCGGGTTCCACTGCGATGTGTCGCGATGGCACACGGCCACGGCCTCCGCCTTGGCCCCGCCGGCCCCCACCAGCGAGACGCCATAAGCCACCGTGGTCTCGGTCTTGTGGCAGTAGAAAATCGCGTACGCGTACTCCTGCTTGTGGCACGCCACCACCGCCTTGTCGCTCGGCAGCCTCGTCACGGCCTTGATGCGGTACACTTTCTTCTCCGTGCTGTCGGCACTCGTCGACACCGCGCTCACGTCTTTCCCCAGCACGGACGTGCTGAAGTCGACCATCGACTCCAACGATGTCGCGCAGAAGCTCTCCTCTCCCCCGAGCTCCGCGTCCTCGCACCTCCGGACGGTTCTCTCGAGCGTCTCGGCCTCGTCGGAGCCGGGCTCCGCGGAGAACTCGCTGTAGATCTCCGGCAGCTTGTCGGAGGAGAAGGGGATGGAGTCGGCGACGTGGCGCGGCAGGAACGACGCCTCGTCGTTTGCGGGTTCGGAGAATTGGAGGTTCATCTTGTTGCCGGCATAGAGGTCTTTCTCGAGGAAGAAGAGGGCCACGGTGGGGTCATCGTGCAGCTGGGTCTCGGTGGCGGCGTAGTTGTACTCGAATGGGCTCGGGCCCGGGCCGACGTGGACGTAGACGGGCCTGCCCTTTCTGTTGTGTGTTCGGACGTTGACGCCATTGCCTTTGCCGCCGACGTTGACGTTGGTGTTGTTTTTGGTGTGCACGTTCACGCCGCCGCTGCCTACGTTGACGTTGGCGTGGTTATTGGCGTCGGCGTTCACGCCGGCGCCGCCTACTCCGACGGAGGTGCTCTTGTCTTCCACCCATTCTGCCGGAGGAATAATGCATTCTTGTTTAATGAGATGTACATATAACTGATTATTGACTTATTGTTGAGATGAATAGATATTGTTCAAGAAATAGTAAAAGGGAAAATGATCATATAGAGAAAATTAGAGAATAAAAGTCTATTTAGCAAATGAAGTCAAATTTGACTATGCAGAACTTATTTTCAGGTAAAAACTGATGCCTAGATAAAATAGGTTCATCGGAAAAACCACACCTAAGTTTATGTTTTTCTTGTAAATTATTTATCTGGGCTCAAAATCATGCAAATATTTTTAATGAAAAATACTTCAAAAGATTACTCTCAAGCAAATTTTTTATCAAATATTTTTAATGAAGAGTACTTCAAGAAAATGACGACTCTGAAGCAAATACTTCAAAAAGAAACTAACACCAGTAGATCAAACAAATAATACTGTTTCTTAAAGTTCATGAAATAGTTTATAAAACCACTATTTAAAACCTTGCTATCTGCAGTTCTACTCCTTCACACACACACGCACACATACTATTATATATATATAATAAACATTATAAATAAACTATAAATACTTCTATGTCAAAAAAATTATACATAAAAATTTATATTTAACATTATATAATATCCATATTACCAGATGTTGGGTGCAAGAGATCTTTGACAGCTTTAGGCATGGGAGTGTTTGGCAACACAGAATTCCAATATTCCTCTGAAGGCAAAGCTGCATGGCTTACAACTATTGCTACCTGCAATTTTCATTTTCATCCAAACACAAACATAAAGTTAGCAAATATATATTTAAAAAAAAAAAAAAGAAAGCTTCTAATTCCAACAAGATAAACTCTCCAAAAATGATAACAAAACAAAAAAAAAGATCCTTAGTTATCTAGCCATGTTACATACATATATTAACCAAAACAAAAAAAGAAAAGTTTAGGTTTCTCTTTACTCTCTCAAGACTTAGTTATGAAATAGTATGAGTTTTTATGATGACTCACAGAAAGAAATGCAATAAAGGGAAGAAGCTTGAACTCCATGAGCTGAAAAGTTGGAAGTTTGCTAATTCTGATAAAAAAAAAAATCAAAGGCTGAATTTCTTCTTTCTACAACGTGGAAGAAAATGAGATGATATGCACACTTATTTATAACTCAAACACACACACACACACACATTAAATTGTAACGTACATATTATGAGAAAAAAATCACCACGCCACGTCACCACCTAAAAACATGACTAGTTATTTACTCCAACTGCATTCGTCTCAATTTAATGAACACTTAAATTATATTATTAAATCGACATAAATATTCTTTATATTTATATATACACACAGTCACGCATTGACTGATAATTATACTATAGTGTAGTTAATAGTTAAATAGTTTTGTTACGTACCTAAATTGTGAGCTAGGGGGTGTGGGTGCATGGTGGGGGCAAGAATTTAAATGTCCAAGAAAATGAAGTACTTGGCTTTTATTATGGGGGGTGGACTATTGTCATCCAAAATTATTTTTCGATGTGAAACTATTTGGGAATGAATTTACAAGTCGTTATTGTGGATTAAATTGGTGGGCTAGTGGTGCAACCCTAAACTATCAACTACCAATATTTATTAGGGTTTTTGGAGGGGAGTTGGGGGTTAGTAACTTAATATTGTGTCTATTATAAATCAGCTTAATTTGTTCTAGACGTGCCTAAAATTATAGAAAAAATGTTTAGTTTGGGGAACAAAAATTAAGATGTTTTCTTTTGCTTTGGGTAAATGACACTATTGAATAATGAAAATTAAGAAAATCTTCTTTTCCTCGAGTTATAATCACACAACATTCACTGGGCAACTCGAATTAACTCTCAACCATTACTGAATTTCACTTCATCATCAAATTAAGTAAATAATGAGTGATAGTGATGTTAAATTACAAATATTGTGTGTCCCAAAAAGAAAAGTAATACATTTTTTATGGACGTCGAAAACAACAAAAAATGGTATATAGAATGAGAGACCAGTAAATGTTTGAATTACTTTCTTTTGAAAATGATTTTTTCTTTTCTTTTTTAAGTTAGGATAAAGGGTACGAACGAAGACACATACAATGGTACAAGTTAATGTCCCAATCATAGCTACAAGTTATTTTGTAAGATATTACAAGATAATTCAAAATGAAAAGTAATACTATTAGAATATGAATATTGTAATAATGGAAGGTAAGAAGCTAAAATCAAAATCCAAAAATTGAGGGTAAAATAGTGATTGAGTGCCGAAAATGTGCATTTTAACCAATAAGTAGAGCTTAATTTGTTGTTGAGAGTATCCATGTTTGACTCAAGTTGGACACGTGTTACATACTAAGTTAGTTGCCATATTAAATGATTCAGTTTTTAGATTTGGGTTTTGATCAAAAATAGCGACACACACTGTCTATAAATCAAATTCAACTATTTTAAATTAATTGATGGGCTTTAATCTATTTAATATACAAGTTCTTAGAGTGTTTATTGTAGTTACACAAGGTTTAAAGAAAGCACTACCAAAAAATGTGAAAGTTAGCTATTAAATACACATTTTTTGAATGAAAGAAAGCACCATACAAAGAGAGGTGAATTCATGCATGCTAAAACATACTAGCACTTTCAGAATCGTACAATAAAATTTTGAAACTAAAATTGGTCTTTTTTTTTTCTCTGATTTTTTTTTTGAGAGTAGGGTTTATTGCTAAAATCATTTCCCAATAATTACAAATATGTATATCATTTGATTTTTTTGTAATTTACAAAATATTCCTCAACAAAATGTTCAAGCCAAAAGTATAAGGCTCGAGTCCACAGTCACACGATCTTTAAAAATTTATTTATTGAAAAAAAGATTGGATTAATTTCTTGAACTTATGCACTAAAACATTAGTTTACAAATGTATTTTTTTGGGAAATTTATTAAAAGGAAAAGACGAGGATTATAGTATAAAGATCGTGGGATCGATGTTGTTTAACTTGAATTAATTTCAAAGTGGCCCCAAAGTGGAAGCCCACAGCATGAAAACTGTTACATTTGAAAATTTTGAAGAATAACTTTATCTTTTTGCATGTGATGTGATGGGTTTACTAAAGGGCTAACCACCTAAAATTTTTCTATAGAATGACATTGATTAATCTAATGTCATGCATGGTTATGTGACAAATTGTGACTTTATTTTTTTTATTTAAAAAATTATCATTCAACATTTAAATTAGTTTCAAATTAATTTTAAACAAACGAGACGGCCCCGGCCTCCGCCCTAGCCCCGGCGGCGCCCACCAACGAGACGGCGTAGGCCACCGTGGCTAGGGCTATAAATGAGCCGAGCCGAGCCGAACATCGGCCTGTTCGAGCTCGGCTAGTGAGAAAATGTGCTTGTTCGAGCTCGACTTGAGCTCGATTCGAGCTTTAGTGGACGTGTTCGAGCTCGGCTCGCAAGAAGTTCGATAATTTTTCTAATCGAGCTCGAACTCGAGCTCGAGCCCAAGTTCGATACCAAGTAGGAGCTCGAGCTCGTCTAGTGTTACGGCAAGTGTTCGACAAAAGCTCGATAATGCTCGGCTATTTCGTTCGAGTTCAAGTTCGATACCAAGTAGGAGCTCGAGTTCGGCAAGTGTTCGACACATAGCTCGATTACGGGTTCGATTACAAGTTCGATTAGTAGTTTGCGAACAGGTTCGTTAATATTGAGAATCCACTTGTTTGTTTGACTAAACAAATTCTTTTGTATTTCCATATTATACCTCAGTAAATCAATTTGTGACCTCATAAATCATAAGTTATACTGTCTGACATATTATGTGGTCTACAATTTTATATGTAGCGAAGGGATTAAAATACAACTCCTCACAAACATGAGTTCCAAGAGTACAAGTGTATAACAGTAGAGCTGATTCCCCATTTTCTGCTATTCCCACGATTTAGTATAGATACTTAGACATCTTAGATAATTTATAATGATGTGTTTTTATAACTCAAATTATTCAACTTTGGTGCCTCTCGACAATGATTGCGTAAAAATCAAGTCAAACATATTCTCAAAATAAATCGTGTCAAATATCTGTATCCCCATGTAGGGAGCTTTCAATTAAATTAACCTATCCAGCTTAATTAAATAAATGATGCATAAAATTCACTTTAGCAAGATTATCTGATTAAAAAAGGCAGAAAATAGTTATCGGACGTGTGAATTCCTCTACTTAATAAAATCAATAGAACTACACAATTTTCCAAGAGAAAGTATAAGGGGGCGGCTAGTATGCAGGAATGAGATTAGACAGGAACGGAATGCACTTCGGAATGGAATAACAATAGGAATAGAATGGAATGAAAAAAGTGATTCCTATGGCTGGTATGTACAGGGAATGAGCGAATA
>JAYJMF010000028.1:1616103-1640300 GCA_036873715.1 Salvia sclarea
TAATATCATAATATAAGTAACTTTAGTAACGTAAAATCATTATAATCTTCCAATCATTCTACGTAGGTATAATTATTTGATTTATTAATGTATTGTAGAATGATTACTAATATTATATCATATAAAATATAAATAAGAAAAATTTAAAAATTTTAAATAAGGAAAAGTGATGTGGCATGTGTAGAGGGAATTGGAAGCTTAGTTGGAGTGTGACTTGAGAATTAGAATTATATATTGATAAGTTTACAATGATGCATGGACATACACTTATGTTTGGTAGCATTTTCAGGATATGCCTTGTTAAGTTAAAATAACCTTGACTCAAGAGATAATATAAAATAGAGTTATAATTTAATTGTTTGGTAGATAAAAATTAAAATTTACTGTAACTTTAATATAAGATATAAAATGACTTTTTCATCCTCATAAATAACTAAAAAAGTACAAAAATACCCATTTCTTCACTATCATCAATTCACCAAATTCACACGGATTTGGAGAAAAAAAATCATTTTGGAACAAGAAATTGCATATTAATTGAAGATGAGAGGGAGGCAGATGGTGAAGATGAAAAAAAAAATTGGGACAAGAAATTGCTGTCTTGGAGAAGAAGAGAGAGAGAGGAACAAGAAATTGGAAATTGCTAACTTCCAACACAATCATTATACATTAGACCTGGAACTTAGGGTTTGATGGGGAGGGAGGCGGCGGGATAGAGAGGGGGCGTGAGGCGGCAGCTTCAGAGGGTGGCGGTGGCGGCGCCGTGGCGTGAGATAGAGAGGGAGGCGGTGAGATAACAGATTGGGTGTGAGGAGACAGCGTCAGAGGGTGGCGGTGGCGGTGCGGTGGCGTGAGATAGAGATGGAGGCGGTGGGATGGAGAGGGGGCGTGAGATAGCGGATTGAGGCGGTGGGATGGAGAAAGGGCGTGAGGCGGCAGAGTTTCAGATTGAGGCGGTGGCGACGCGTGGCATTAATGGAGGCGGTGGTCGTGCTATGACATCACGGGAAGAGAGAGGCGGTGGCGACGCGGGCTCTGGTGATGAGCTCCGCCGCTGCAGTCGCTTGGAAAGGGTTGGGTCCGTTGGGTGGGAGTTGGAATGGGATGGAGGGTAATTTTGGTCATCCAAAAACAAAAAAAAAGGGAAGAAAGCTTCAAGTTTATTTTATCTCACCAATTTGGTGGAATACCTTTTACAAAAGAAAACAGTAAAAATGAGGAAGGCCCGCATTTAGGAGACGGGCCTCGAGGTTATCAATTTTGCTACCAAACATTCGAATAACCCCATTTACCTTTGCTAACTTGCCCAAAGAAGCCTATCAAACACGTAATATTTAGGCCCAAATTGGGATATAGATGATTGGAAATTAAGCGCAGGTAAATTTGGTCTAAAATTCAAACTCTGGCCCACATCTATAACCCTAATCACTATTAATAATATTAATTAATAATGGTAATAACAAAGCCTGATGTTTGATTTGATTTGGTCTCAAAAGCTTACAAGTTGACAATCTGTTTGAATACACTTCACTCGCATCATGAGAAAAATCCCAAAATGTTACAATTTCTTCTCGAGAAGAGAGAGACAATCAAATTTATTATGAATGTATTATCACCATTGATGTAATGATGAAGATGAGGATTTGTTGAGAGACAAGATCCAACCTAAGTTACCACAATTCTCATAACTAACTCCAAAAAAAAGGAAATAAAAAAAAAAAAGGCAAATTATGTGCTTTATAAATAAGTTGTAGCTCATATCATTCTTGCCATTACACCTTCCAATTACAAAAACATTTTTCTGGAAGCACCAGAGCTGATTGGTTTTACAAGAGCACACCATCCATCAATGGTGAGAGTCAGATGCTTGCTGCAAGATGTATGAGTAAAGAATCGGGGACGACGCCGTCCATTAGTTGTCCACTTATCTGCCGGTGGTGGTGGTGGTGGTGGCGGTCTTTACCAAGTCAGTCGGGGCGCTGGCTGTAATAAATATCATCAGCTTCATACACTGTGAAAGAGACGGGGCTGTTAAGCTTGCTTAGAAGAGCGACTCTACGGATTCTGGTGACCGCAGAGCTGAGACGCACTTGAACTGTAACGGAACATACACCCACAGCGTGTTAGAACGAATATTGAAACCGTGCAAGTTTTTTGTGAGGAAACGCGTCTGTTTTTTTTTTACCTTAGGTTGCTTGTACTTTTCTCGGATGGCGCTGAGCATGCCTCCCTTTGTGTTTAGCTGCAACTCTTGAAGTTCTAAGACTGTGTTTTTAAGCTCGGATGCCTTGTACCTCGTGTAGTGCTCCAGAGTCGGGTTCTGTGGAAGGTGAAATGTATTGGTTTTTTATAGTTGAACTCGAAAATGGAAGGAATGGTGAGATTGAATGGGATCAGAAAACGAACCCATGGATTGTCTGACTGATCAAGAGTCCATCTAGCTAGGAATATGGCTGAGGCAGCGGTTAAGGATGGTAGATATTTGAGGAAACTGTACTCGATTAGCGTTAGTTCTGCTAAATAATTTGCCAGGAATTCCAGCTCGACAGAAGGGACCTGAGAAACAGGAGAAGTTTTGTCATGATTGAGTAAGTTCTTTGTAAAGAAACAGACAACTTTTTCAGAGGCTGCTTCGCCTGCCTACCTACCTTATATGAAGCTTGGGCCGCTTGAACGAACCTCCTTCAGTTAAGCAGATAACATTTGAAGACAGTGAGCTTGATGAAACTAAACCGAGTAAAGATTGCTGAGTTAAGATATTGTAGGTAGGTAGGTACCTGAGGAACTTCTTCACGGTGGGGACGGACAACTGGAATCTCAAAAGGTTTAGAACTCGGCTTTCCATTTGCACCACCTGTAGTGTCACTGGTAGTCAATACATATGTGCAATTTAAAATTATCGAGAATGAGAGACGAGAACACTAGTTAAGTTAATGGCACCTTAGAAGTTACAAAAGCAACAATGAATTTTGATGCAAGAGCATCATCTTGCATATGCCAAAGGGGAAAACTAACAAAAAATGAAATGATTCAACAGCATCTTTAGCCTTAGTTTCTCCATGTGGATAGGGAAAAAGATGACATATGCATGATAGAAATGGTTATTTCTAAGAGAAATGAGGCACCTCTTCCTTTTTGTAGGTATTGTCAGTGATGAAGCAAAATTCTTCCACTCGAGGTGCGCAAATTTCTTCGTACTTCCTGCAGAAAATAATCAGCAGTATATAAGTAGAAGAATTAAGTAAACTTCTAAACATAAAGACTTGAGCAAAACATGGGAACAAAGTCTTTCTTCCATGAGGTGTCGACAAATTACTAACTCACTGTCTTGATGTTTTAGACTTTACAAGCTAAACAGTGGGAAAATGATGTAATCACCACCAGTGTTTTATGATTTAGTAGTGACTTCAAAGAATAATAACATTGCAAACACATAAAGTTAGTGCATATTTTATTTCTTCAAGTAAATATTCTATGGTAAACAACTTACGATGAAATTAGCATGCATGTTACACCAAGAAGTTGCAACTTTTGCTTCTCAATGTAATTCTCGGATAGGAATCTATCTATAAGATTTACAGTGAGGTAGAGAGTATCAGGGACCAGACCATATTCTTCTGAAACCTGAGAAAGAGGAATGTACATGAAATGACATGAAAAAGAATGAATTGCGAGAGTAAACTCAGTGCTCCCAAGATCAAGAGGTTTGGCAAAATGAAAATGAAAACGAAAATACGACAACAACAATGACAAAAAAAGCTTTGGGTATGACTTTTGTTTCCCTCTATGATAGTATATGGAAGAGTTCAGAATTCATGTGTTATATAAGACTAAGCAAACTACCTCCACTAGCCAATCAATCAAAATACCCCGCATGCTTTGGGTGATGTCTCGCTGCAACTTTTCCATGTAATCGGGTAAAGGCTTTCTGTCAACCTGAGAGAAGAACAAGAGTAAGTGAGTAAAACTAATAATGGAAGCAATATCAGCCAAGGCTCTGACATTCCAAGCTGAGCCACTCTCAAATTCAAATAACAGCACAAACATATTAAGGCTTATTAGCATTTAGTCAATCTGTGACAGCCTAACGAACCTGTCTTGCAAACAAACTAGTATATATGTCAGCTGCATAGAGGCTACACATCTGCGGATCCCTGTGTTTTGTATCTATATCTATAACTCCCCTATCTTCCAAGCTCTCCTGTTTCATGCAAAGCTCACCTTCATCTGCATTGTCAGCCAAAAAATGTCAGATGTGGAGGAAAAAGTAGACAGGAGAATATAGTTCCATCAAGTGAACTTAAACAACAATCAATTTCTAAAGCCTCCATGGCAGATAAATTTCTACCTCAAAGAATATATTTGAGCACCATAATGAATACACAGATTTTCCAGAGGTATGTATGAAACTACATAGACAACTGCAGTCTGCAGCTAATTCTATCTCCAGTTATATGGAGTAGCATTTTGACATTCTGCAAATTTTTTGGTTCAAAAAATCTCTTTACACTATCAAATATAAGTAGTTAAGATACCAATTAAAGTTCAAGTGCACTGACTTCAACCCAAGCTACGTAGATTCTCATATTGTTTGAACAACCTTTATCTTGGCACATTTTTTATTTTAAAAGCTCGGTACAAAAATCTAACCTCTATCCGATGGACTCGGTATTGGAATACTCTTGATAGATTCTAACTTCGGAGGAACCGGACCTGCTGCAGCTGACATTTGTTCATTTGTAAATTCCGTTGGCAAGTCAACATCAGGACAAGTATCCTGGGATGCCTCCACCTCTACTTGGTGTATATCATCCACTATGTTTTCTTCTTTGACTCCCAGAACCTTGGAATTTTTAGCTAAACAAGCAGGTTCAACCTTTCCCTTCTTCTGTAAGGATCCTTTTCTGTCCAGTCTGATGGGCTGACAATGACAAAGTGAAATATTTTAGATATGATTTACTTCCACTTAAGAACTTGTCTAACAGTGAATGAATAAATCTTAAGCTTAGAATATGAAAGGTAGAGAACGTCCATGGTATATGTCCTGAAAAATGTGGTATCGTTCTCACCTGACCTTTCGCTGCATTGAGGCAGTTTATGTACAAATTGTCACAGTTGATATTAGTTACGTCCTTAAGAACCGCCCTTTTCTTACAAGCAACTGAACTCCCTGCTGGTTTGTCCGGTGCAGCTCTTTTCAAGCTTGCTCGTGAAACCCGTTTATCATCTTGTTTTGCTGAAGGATATAGTGGTGGCAATCCACTTGATGAGCCTAAGAATTTGGCTCGTGCTCTTGTGACTCTTGCAGTAGGCTCCCCAAGGTTGGATGACCTATTCTCATCATTCATGACTGCATGCGTCATTGAATACCAGTTTGCTAACCAAATTAGCATGCCTTCATGATTGCTGCAAGGATTACAAAGAATGCATGTTAAAAACAAGCTAAATCTACTCTATAAACCTTGCCTTACAAATGTAGAGCAATTGGTTTTCTATACCCAACATAAGCACAGTCAAAATTCAAATTTCATCAGAATATCATCAGAATAGCTTTCAGAGCTTAATGCCCTTGCTTTTAAATTTTTGTTCTGAATTTATCAATTGTGTTCAGTTTATAGAGATATTATATTGGCCTTTCAAAAATAGGTGAGGCAAATTACTACGTTTTCAACTTGAGGTCACTGAGTTTCAAAAAATACCAAATTACACTATCTTTAACATCAAGTCATTTTGCTGGAATCAATACTTCCTTTAGACTCAAACATTGTATATATACAAGTCGCAAGCAAATCAAACTAAATCTTGTATTTATCAGTGATTTGCAAAGTCAAAATACCGCAAATTCAAAAATCATCCCGAAAAGTTAAAGTCAATGCCTTGACAAATGCGGAACCAAGAAGCAGAAAAAAAAGGCTATCCATTCCCAAAATGTTAGGGTTTCATTCTCGATTTACAGCTGCTCAAATCGCATAGCAAATCAGATACAATCTGTGACATACGAGTTAAAAGAAACAATTATATTCAAATTTCGGTAGAATCTCATTCATTTTGACGCAACACCCTTATTCCAGTCACATTATGAAAATATTTCCTAAATCTCCCCTAACCTTCAAATATAACTTCCTTATTTCACTCACATTGCCTTTTTTCCGCTCTTTCTCAGAACATAAAACACCATAACAAAACGACATTTCAGAAAAACATAAAAAACGAGCTAGAAAGAGCAAAAACGAAGCACGGCACAGCTTCTCAAATGCAAAACCGAAAATCGAGCCTCGAACTCAGATCTAAGCAAAACATTTTCAAAATTTCAAATCAGAGCTCAGAAAATGCAGGAACATAAAAAAGTTAAACCAACATTTGCACCTAAATTCGAACAAAAACTCACAAACGCAAAACTCACGCAAACAAAAAACAAGTGCAGTAACATTAACACCTAAAGCAACCAAAAAAACACAGATTAATGCATAAATTCCGGCGAAAACGCAAAAAACGGGGACGCACACAGAAAATCGGAGGACCGAGCTCACTACTGCAGCTACGGAGCTCTGAGCGCAGCGCTAGGCCCTCGATTCGAGCAGATCGATCATCAAACGAAATGCGTTGATGCAGAAAAGTATAGGTTTAGTGAGCTTGTTGAGTGAGAAAGGGAGAAGTGTGTGTAGTGTGTGTGAGGATATTTATACTGAGGAGCGGAGCGTGAGAGCGGGCTGAGCCACAGTTCAAAACTTCTGAAATTCCGATTTTTGCTACCGCCACTCCCGATTTTGCTACTGCCACTCCCGCTCCGTATTCATTGTTTGCTTTCTAATTTCCCAACTGAAATTTAATCGGTCAAATATTTGGTCCCTGAAATTCCTTAACAAGAAAAAACAGAAAAAGAAAAGGAATTATGGAAAGAGGGATTAAATTAAATTGAATGATATAGGAATTTTTAGAAAATTAATAATTCGATGCGTGCATTATCATTTTTTTTTGCAATTTTTGTTAGGTTCCTGAATCATTTGGGTGGATTTGATTTTGAACCTTTTTTTAAAAAAAATGTATGAAAATGACAGTTGGGAAAATGTATCCATATATGTTATGTTTCAAAGATGATTAGGGAATTTTTGGCATGAATTTTAATTCTTCAAACATGATGATGATGAGAAACAATTGATTGATTTGGTATTTTAGCATGTTTTTTTCTATGAATTTAGAGTTCTTTTAAAACCTGGTCCTTGTTTTGGGGGAGTTAATTTTGATGCATATTTGCCTAGGATTTTATCACTGATTCTGAACAAGATTAAATTTGGGGCAGTATTTTTGCATTTGTTTTGGGTTTTAGGATTTAGTGTTTTGGTTTTGTTACATATCTTTTGGTATAATATCCACTTTAAGTGTGTAAATTAATCTTTTTAAAGCATTAATCTTCAAAGTTTAAAACGGTAGGGGCGAATTAAATGAGAAATAATAGTATGTATGGTGTATTTTTTGAATAATAAGTGTTCATTTCCCAATTTTAATTATCTTTAGCGTAAATTTTACAAGTCTGGATAAATAAACATGGTGTTACAGAACAAAACCGAATTGTATACATGATCTACAAAACTTTTATTGTGAGAAAAAATAAGTATATTGTTTTTGCATGAATAAGTATAGTATGTTTGTGATCTTCTACACAAATATATTGTTGGTTTGAACAATGCATTACTGAACATAATCCATTTGGATTTATGATATACTAGTAATCATCATCATGAGAAACAATTATATACTCATATTTGTAATCATTGATATCATATTTGATAGTTTGTTATGTTTAAGTAAAATTAATCCCCTCGATATTAAGAATTTTGCATCCTATAAAACCGAGGTTTCTCGAAAGTTCTTCATTATTTTAGCTTCACAGCTTCACTTGCTTGAATATATTAATTAATTTTTGGAAATACACCCATCATTTCGGTTTGGTATTTCATGAATTTCGCATATGTACAATTTAATTAAAATCCGTACATATTTAGTTAAAGAAAATCCATGGGTAGTTGTGATATGCTATATAGGAGGAGATCAATTAAAAGCATTTTAAAACTGATTAACTATGAACTGGTATTGAACATGATCGTTATATGAGTTTACAATTATTTAAAAAATATGATTGTAATATATAAAATTATTACTATAAAATAAGTATTTTATATATATAAACAAACATTAATATATGAAGAAGCACAATGCTTAATTAAGTAGTTAATTAAGTTTGTATGAGAGTTTTTGTTCTTTGTCCAAGGTCCAAACCTAGAATTAAGAAGGCATACTAATTAATGTGCATCCTAATGCACAATATATATCAATTGTAATTAAAATTTAATTTTAATTAACAAAAAACTAATAATAAATAATTCATTCATAATTATGGCCATCCACCATGCACACGAGTTTTTGCCTACAAAAAAATATAATACAACTATAAATACTACAATTCCTGTTATTAATTTAGACAATTACTCATTTCAGTTACTTTTAAGGGTTATCAATGAATGTACACCCAATAATTAATTAAAAATTAATGAGTTTTAAATTCATTTATGGAACTCCGTTTGAGGAAATTTTCCGATACTATAACAAATCGTAGCTAAGTTTTGTTTAAATATTTTAGTGCTTTTTTTTTCAGGTAGGGCTGACAATTTTCGACACGACACGATAACCCGATATGAACACGCACGAAATTAATGGGTTAGTGTTCAACTTTATCGTGTTCGTGTCCTTATCGGATTGATATGATAAGGACACGAAAATTTCGTGTCAGATCCATGTCGTGTTCGTATAACACGATAACTTTCGTGTTCGTGTCGGATCGTGTCGTGTTGGTATAACCCAATAATATTTACATATATTTAATATTAATTTTAGTATTACTTTTTATATATTTATTTACATTATTAATTAATTTCTTAGTTTTTATTTGAATTTATCGTTTCGTGTCATTATCGTGTCGTGTCAATACGAAAAATATTGTGTCATCTTCGTGTTCGTGCGTGTTCGTACCGTGTTCGTGTTTGTGCATTTCGTGTCGTGTTCGTGTTCGTGTCTAGCATATCCTTAACGGGTCGTGTTCGTATTTGGCCTTATCGTGCCGTATCATTATCGTGTTAACCCGTTAACGACCCGACACGCACGAATTGTCGGCCCTATTTTTAGGTTGAAAAAATACTGATTATAATTTTTTTTTTTTAATCTTTAGGTCAAGTACAAAATCGGTCAAGAAAAAGTACAGAACCTATATAATATTAATAAAATATAAACTGCTTCCTACGTGTCAATTCTGGCGCATTTTTCTGTGAAAAAACCATTATGAGTCTACGATGCGGTGTCATCTTCGGATGAATTATCTTTCCAACAGTATAAAAAAGTTAGTATAATTATTTTAAGAGTACAATAAAATTCAAAATTGCAATCATTTTTCTAAATTCACTAAGTCTTTTAACACTTACTATCTCAATACATTTTCACAATTCATTTCATCAGTATCCCAAACCAAAATTTTAACATTCTTCTGTTTTATATTTAACTTTGAGGTGGACTCCTATTTATCGATGTATATATACATTATATTTTTAAATTCAGTATGTATTTCCTTACTATTCCTCATCATCATTGATTACAAGGTTATGCCCTTAAGCACACCCGTCGTCGGCAAAAAAAAAAAATCAATTTTAGATATCTGCATTTGATTATTTGCATAATGTAAATTAATCAGAAAAGAAATGTATTGAGGTATAGAGCCTGAAAGTTATGGACTATTTATAACCGGCCCTAAACCCTAAGATCAAGGATTTACAATAGAACTTAGTCCAAAAATAACTTAGTCCTTAATATAATTCAACATATATGTGCTATCAATAAAAACATAGATGTCACAAGTTACTCCAATCTAAAGACAAAAATCAAAATGATAACAACTTGGGAATGATCCAAAAGTGACAACCTCGTAGAAAGATATACAAGACAAATCTATATGATAAACAACAATCGACCTACTAGCTCATATCTAAATCTAAAGTTAAGATAACCCAATTGGCCTATCCTAATCAGAGCCAAAAAAATAATGCGGAGCATAAATCTTATCAAAAAATAAAAGTTTCATCACAAGATGCCCATGTCAGGCCAAAAAATCAGTCGGTTAATTGGTTTCCTTCTCTATGTATATGAGAGAATCGGGCTTGAGAATCTCGGACGATAAGTCTAATACTGGAGAGGGTGTGTCTCATCTGAGCCGAACCGTGTCTATCAGAAGTAAGTTAGGAAATAACAGCAGTTGCATCCATCTCAATCCAAACATGAGTCGAGTGTGTCACATCAAATCGAAGGCCAACGAGCAGAGCTTGAAACCACCCCACCCCACCCCACCCCACCCCACCCCATTAGTATTAGTATAATCTTTGGTTTGAATCGTCCGAATACATAATAACAATATTTATTTTATTTCTTTCTATCAAGAAAATTGAAATTGAAAACGGAAACTAAAAATTATTGAAAGATAACGTAAAGTGATATTAAGTGGTGATAAATTATGTGTGTAATAAATTTTTTTTAAAAGAAAACGTCTCACTTTCGATGAAACGCCCTTAAAAGGGAATATGCAGAGGAAGTAGTTGTTTTTGAATGAAATTTCAGGAACTCAAACAAGCCAAACGTGTAAGCATCAAATTGAATTTTTAAATTACGGTATCAAATTGTTAAAAAAATACTAACAGAGTAAACCAAAATAAGAGCAGTCGATGTGGACATGTCTATTTCGAATTAATTTTCATTTTTAACTTCTTGCATTTACACACACAAGCAATAGCAGCAGCGAACGAAATAAAAAAAAATAAAAAAATGAGAAAAAAGAAATAACGGAGTTAAGGCAGCATTTGGATAGCTTAAAAAATAGAGCAAAAACTTCGAGATCTACGAAACAAGCGACGCGCGCCCTTAAAATTTGAACGGGGTTGACCAAACAGGTCGCTGTCGCTTTACAGCGCATCAATTTAAACAAACAAACAATAAATAAATAGATAAATAGTAATAATAATAATCACGGTGATATACTATTATATTATCCCAACCTCAATAAATTCCTGTATCCAACTTTCGCAGTGAAGGTTTGTTTTTATTGGGGAGAGCAGATTTCCCCATTTTTTAATTCATTTTTAAATATCTGGACCATTTCTGACAACGTAGCATGTTAATGTTCTAGACTTGAACTCTTCCCTCTCCCTAAATAAATATTTTTATATAATATTGTTAGATATAGTGGTTAGTTAGAGTATTTTATTTGGCGAAGACCAAAGACCAAATTCGAATTTTCACATGGGTTTAAGAAAAAGAATTGATTTATTTGGGCATGTGCAATTGCTCTTTAATTAGTAGTGGTTCAAGTGCGAGTTTCTGTGAAAGCGACAATTTGTGATTTTTGTGGGTTTATTTTTGTGTAAATGGTTGCTTTGTGTCTTTATGGGTCTGTAACAACCACATTCTTATACTATAAATTATATATTCATCTATTTTATACTATTTATATTCAGTTTAAATGTTATCTATATGTGTGAGTGTGGATGTCATGTGAGTTTCTATTTTAATGCCTGCAAAGATGTTAATTCAGTCATTTTGTTTGTTCCTATCTTATTTCAGTCTTATTCGGTTCTCATCATACTCAATTTGGGGAAATTGTTTTTTGAGGTTGAAAATTTGTTTTGGATTTTTATTTTTAGAGTCAGACAAATTTTCGATTTCTTTTGATATGTATAGAATTTGCTATTATTGATGGCCTCTAAATTAAATTTCATGGGACATTGAACTTTTTAGTATTTATTTTTAGCATTTACGGTGTAGTGATCGGCTTGTGTGGCGGTGTTGAATTTTAAATTTTACCACTTGTAATTAAAAAAATAATGAAATTTTATTTCTTATACTACTATATTGCATCACAATTAAATTCCCTTTTCCAGCCATTTAAATATGTAAAAGAGAAAATTGCAAATTAAATCACGAACTACGCTCCAAAATGCAATTACAACATAACTTTTTGAATCTTGACAATTAAATGCATGAACTTTCAATTTTTTGCAATCGGGGTACACACAATTTTTCCTGCAGACGGAAAAATAACTGAACATCGTTTTTATCCTACTTGGGCTTAAAAATGCAGCGTCAAACGAAGTAATTTCGCACTTCAAAAAACAGACGACTAAAATGCAAAAAAGAGGGGGCAAAACGTCAATTAATTAACAAGATAGGGTCTTGCAATTTCTTGTAAGCGAGACGTCCTTTTTTAAAAAAGTGGGGAAGGAAGCAATTTGGCGTGACATTTTTTAAGTCCACGTAGGATAAAATCAATGATGATCAAACTTTCTTTCGTCCGCTAGAAAAATGGGGTGAGCCCTTGCAAAATATTGAAAGTGCGAGTATTTAAGTGTCAAGATCCAAAAATCTTGTTATAATTGCATTTTGAGTATATAGTTGGTGATTTATTTTGTCAATTAATTTCCTTATAAAAACAATGTGTCTGATTACTCTAGTATTGTACTCCATTACTTACATTTTATAATCAAAGACTGTGTGAAGCAGAAATAGTTTATTATTATGGTTGTAAAATAAATATTCGTACAGTTCTAATTATGAGATTAATAAGTAGCAAATTAAATAAATTAAAAATTTGTAGTACAATGGAACACCAACAGTGACCCTAGCTACCAGTACACTACATAGTGCTCTCTCTCTCCCACAAACAATACATAGTGCGATCTCTCTCTATCTCTATTTAGGTACAAATCTATTGTTCATTACATTCAAATCGATCAATGTGAGCCAATCAACATTTCGAATTTTGTTTTACATGCGTCGACATATATAGAAAGAGGATTGATTTTATAGTTATGGGCATTTTTACGAGCATCAATTAAATTTATGTCAAATTATTATATGTTTTAGATATTTGTTTTGATTTTAATACCTTCAAAACATATTACAACCGTCATTAATATGGTACAGTGAGAAAATGAATACTCAGTTTGCTCATTTTATATGTTGTTAGGCCATCCGCAGTAGCAAGCTCCATCAGAAGCTCTCTGTCACTTTTTCGAGCTGCAGGCTTTTGTCATTTTATTTTCCCACAGCAGCAAGCTCCATTCTTGTAGCTCTCTAATTTTTTTTTTTTTAAATAAATGTAATAATTTTCTAAATTTTGTAAAGAAAGTAATTTTATTTTATGAAGATGAAGATGCAGATGCGGATGAAAATGAGGTGTGAAAAATGGGTAGGAATGGGGGGTATTTATAGATAAAAAAATCTGATTTTTTTTTAAATAATAAAATAAAAAGGTCAAAAGATGGAAAAACCGTTGGCCAATCTGAGCGCGACAGGCGGTGCGCGTGGGGGCCAACGAGCCATTGGCGAGCACGGCGCATGCGGCCCACGCGCGCCGCTGCGCACGGCCTTACAAGTAAGAGAAAAAGAACAAGTCAAGCATTAACTGTTATGTAAATTGTCGATGTAATGATGTTTACGGAAAAAAATATGAATTTTTTTCGCCTTATGAGATTCAAACTCAAGTGATACGTTCCTTCGACAACCATCATTCACCGTAGATGTATGCAGTTGAAGGATTGGAAATGTTTCTCAATTTATCACTTTTAGAATGATATTCCATGCGTCCCATTAAACATGACATCCTACTTTTGGGCTCGGAGATTAAGAAAGTGGTGTTAGCAAGCCACTTTTGTTGACTAATTTTTTAAGGTAATTTTTTTTTTAGGCTTGTGCCATTACTAACGAGACAACTCAAAAAAAAAAGGGTGTCATGTTTAGTGCGACGGATGGAATATGTTATTTTATTGGGTGGATATAACTCGATACTTAGTATGTCACTTAGTACTAGTCTTGCCCCCCGTCCTTGTGAATCAAAGCATCGCTAAGAACATCCGTTAAAGTGAGAACGTAGAAACAATGTTCAACAATTTTATTGTGAAAAATTTACGATGAATGCATCACTTTATTGGATGAATGTTACCTAAATTGAAAAACGGGTGCGATGAAAATTTCATTTTCCTGGGAGCAGTAATTTTCATGCAAACATCAAAATACAACGAAATTATAGATTCGGTGCACTGTTTTTTTTAAAAAAAAATAGGTCTCACGGTGACAAACATATGCAAATCTTAATTAATAATTAATTAATACAAATTAGAATATATAAATACACATTTATAATTTAATGAAACTATAATTATAATGAATTCATCTAGCTTCTTTGCAACCGTCCAAAATCACTACTAAACATCCTAATTTTTTTGTCACGAGCCATCCCCATCCCAAAGCAGGAATTTGAAATTATGCTTAAACATAAGTTGCAAAATAATTAACCTGAGATTTGATTTTCTAAAAAGTGTATGTCTGTCTGCCTTTTTTCCTCGTTATAGGTCACTGTCAATATGTAATTAATTAATGTGACATTTTCGATATATTACAAAGTAGGCATATGTAGATAGATGGCAATAATGCACCGCTAATTACAGTAGAGCATAATTACTACTTTGTACTATGCTTGCATTAATTAGGGTTTCATAATAATTAGACTGTGCAATCATTTGATTTGTAGCATTGGACCTATTTCATTATTACATTACTGTAGTGTATATATATATACACATAACTGCAATTTTCCCGAGAGCCTCCAAATACGATAATTATGGTTGGAATATTTACTGTACTACTTTAATGATACCAAAATACAGCTGGGATTTTTCACATGTTTCACTTACATATCCTTCTTGCAATTAATCCATAAATTCGTATTTATTTATTTATTTATTTATTTATTTATTAATTAGTAATATTTATTTATTTTGTGCTGCATAGAGTTGTTGGATCTACAGTTCAGGAAAGCTTTTGGAGCCACACATTTCATTGTGTCTAAAATTAAGATGTAATTTGATTTTATCACTGTAAAACAAGATCTATGTATAATATATATATATATATAAATTATCTGACGGGAAAACTCGTGGCTACATATTTTAATTATTCCGGGGATGTTTATTCATCAATACTGCCAAGATATATAAACCATGTCCAAATTCGGATTTTAATCAAATCTAAAATTTTGATTAAAAAATACGTGAATTTTATAAAATTTGAAATTTCGATAAAAATAGATAAATTTTGTAAATTGTTAGGGGTCCGATGAATAATTTGAAATTATCGTTGAAAAGCTCTTGACGATAGCTTTTCAACGTTATGTGGCGCACGAATCTATATTATGATAAAAAATAAATATATAAACTTTCAAGACAATGAATTTTAAGCCATATTGCTACCATTCATGGTAATCACCGATCAAAACGAACAACACGAATACTGATATAAAAATATTATCGAGAGTTTTATAAGGGCGTCTTTGATTGTTAATCGAACTCTAGAGAATTGAGATATTGTCCACCAAATTATATAATTATGTTAAATTCCAAGGAAAATAAAATGTGTACTTTTTAAATCAAAATTTTATCATATTTTATGTATTCACATATAATGAACTCAATAAGACTATATATTTTGTCCTTTAAAATAAAATGGGGTATTTGATAAATTCGAACATTGAACATTGATTTATGATTTGTATTGTTATTACGAATAGAGAAAAAAAAGGATGACTATTTAGTGACAATAATATGATGCATAGTTTTGACATTTAATTACACTAATAATTAGTAATGATTCGTTAAAGCGTGAAAATGAGTATTTAACCAAATCAAACTCCATTTGAATAAAATAAAATAAAAAGTACTTCAAAAAATAGTTATGGTGAACAGTCTCAACTACTTTAACTGTATTCTACACTCCATTTCCCCCATTTTCATCCCCAGCAAAGTCCAAATCCTGCAATTTTTCCAACCTAATTCAATCTACCGCATTTCCAACTCCATTTTTTTGTTGATCGCCACCTGCTAACCAAGAATTCATGACGAATCATCGCCCAAAAAAAAGAAAAAAGAAAAAAATTGGATCAATTTACAGAGAGAGAGAGAGGAGGGAGGTTGATGGCGAAGAAATTAAATGCGTAGCATTCAACGACCTCCTTCCAGCCTCCAAAGTCGTTGTGAATTGACCCAGAAATGCTCGCCACTCACTTTTCCCAAACATTTCTTTAAATCCCCTGCTTCTGTCGCCACGATTGGGGGCGCAGAGCGAGAATGCTTTCAAGGAACGCATTGAGCAGCGACGGCGGCGGCACTAGCGGCGATGAGGAGGAGGGGCTAGTCCTGGCCACGCTGCGGAGGTCGCCGACGTATGATCGTGCGCGAACCGCCGTGTATCGTAACGCTGCTGGGGAGCTGGCGTTGGTGGATGTTGGTAGAATCAGTAGCGATGAGCAGAAGCAGGTGCTGGAGAAGCTGGTTGCAGCTGTTGATGAGGATGTAGAGGGGTTTTTGAGGAGAGTTAGGCAGAGATTTGATGCGTAAGGATTTATGCGTGATAACTGTTTGTTAAATTGCCTGTGTGAGGATTCTGAGTTTCGTTTTCTCTCTGTTTTGAAATTCTGTTTGTGTTGTTTGCAGAGTTGGCCTGGAATTTCCAAAAGTCGAGGTTCGATTTGAGAATTTGAAGGTGGATGCTTTAGTCCATGTCGGAAGCAGAGCTCTGCCAACTATTCCTAATTTTATTTTTGACATGACTGAGGTAGGCATTTGGACTTTGGAGAATTAAACACTAAGAAGCTAAGTGGACTCTATTTTCAAGTTAAGCTGACTTGTTCAATGGAAACATGGCATGGATAATAGGCTTTCTTGAGGCAGCTCAGGATTTGCTCCGGTGGGAGACAGAAACTTCCTATCCTAAACAATATAAAAGGCATAATACGACCTTCAAGGTATAGTGTGACCTTTTAGGAAAAAATAAGTAGCTAGATAATTAGTTTTCAGTTTAATGAGTAAGGTTGTATTTAGGTTGACTCTGCTTCTAGGCCCTCCAAGCTCTGGAAAGACGACATTTCTTTTGGCTCTTGCAGGTCGCCTCGCACCAAGTTTGCAGGTAATCATGCAGTGTTATTTTGTTTCACAATGTTTGGGTTATTACATTTAGTACAGTTAACATCAGAAACTGCCCTTCAATTTTTGTGCCAACAATAACTTGTTTCAGTTATTCAATTATGACATTTGCATACGTTTTTGTTTGTACAAATTTCCGACTACTCTTTTTTGGCGATAATCCTTCTTATTTTGTGAAATTTGTCCTGCAAGATTGAATATAATGCCATCAAGTACGAAAGTTATGTTTTGATACATATATATCCAAACCTACAGCTAAAAATAAGATAGCTGTTTTAACCTCCAATTTAACTGGTTAACACATGTGAATCAGCTAGATGAGAAGACTTAAAAAAGTGCTCCTAGTCTTTCGTAGAGATGCTGGCTTTCCTTGTTGAGGGAACTTTCCTTTACAATACTGCTTTATCTTGTTTGGTGAATATAATGTAGTAGCTTTTATATATTGTGATGTCCTATTGATCCATTCAGTTCTTTTCAAATTGTATTTTCTACTTTTGAAGATGTCGGGGAAAGTAACATATAATGGACACAGTCTAGAAGAGTTTACTCCTCAGAGGACCTCAGCATATGCAAGTCAGCAGGATTTACACATCTCCGAGATGACCGTGAGGGAGGTACTTGAATTTGCAGGATCTTGTCAGGGTGCCGGATTCAAGAATGGTAACATCAACTACACATACATTTTGGCATCTTTTAGGCGAAGTCTCTCGTGCATGTTCTGATACTTGATTTTGAATTTGTTGGAACAATTGGCTCATAGAAATTCTCATGGAACTTCTTAGAAGAGAAAAAATTGCTGACATTCACCCAGATCAAGAACTAGATGTATACATCAAGGTATGCTTTCCTGATTAAAATTGTCTTCCACTAATGATGCTGACTAGGAATTTATATTTTTGATCCGATAGCACCTTTTTAAAATACTTAGTTTGCTCCTAGGCAGTAGTTTTGGGGCAACAGACGAGCGTACTTGTGGAATACATCATGAAGGTGCGTCGCTAAATCCTTAAATTTCTTACTTCTGAGATAAGGCCCTTAAGTTGTAAATTGCTATTTTCCTTACTACTTTATTTTGGCAGTAAATTCAATTTCAATTGTCTAAATAGACTCAAACATTGTACAATTTCCCCTTTCTTCTGAATTATCTGAATCACAGCTTGTAACTATCACGTACCAGTTCTTTTGTTTATCGAGGATCATAGTTTGTGTAGTAACTAGTAAGAATACTTTCCTTTGTGTGGTTCTAAACTATATGTAAAGATTTTAGGATTGGACATTTGTGCTGATACATTGGTAGGAGATGAAATGCTCAAAGGGATATCTGGAGGGCAAAAAAAGCGGCTTACGACGGGTAGTTACTCTTACTAGCCATGATGACCTCAATTTGCTGCTGCAGAATATCTCAGCTTGAATTACTAACATATAAACATCGGCAGCTGAACTGCTTATGGGTCCTTCTAGGGTACTTTTCTTGGATGAGATATCAACGGGACTAGACAGCTCTACTACGCATCAGATTATCAATTATCTCCGGCACACAACTCATTCTCTTGATGGTACAACACTAGTATCTCTCTTGCAACCGGATCCGGAGACTTACGAGATGTTTGATGATGTAATTCTTTTTAGTGAGGGACAAATAGTATATCAGGGGCCCTGTGAAGCTGCAGTTAACTTTTTCACTTTTATGGGTTTCAAATGTCCATCAAGGAAAAACGTTGCTGATTTTCTACAAGAGGTAATCATTTTGAGTATCATTTCCCCCTTAAAACTGTGCCCTTTGATTCTTTGCTTTGGAACTTACATTTTTAACCACATGCATAGGTCTTATCTGAAAAGGATCAAGAGCAGTATTGGTTCAAGGATGAAAGGTACACATATGTACCTGCGGCGAAGTTTGTAGAAGGCTTTCAATCCTTTCATGTTGGCAATTCGTTGGCACAGGAGTTGGCCATCCGATTTGATAAAAATTACAGTCATCCAGCTGCCCTGTCTACCAAGACTTATGGTATAAGTAGGGCTAAGCTTCTAAGGATAAGTTTATCATGGCAGATGCTACTGCTGAAGCGGAATTCTCCTGTGTTCATTTTCAAAATAATTCAGGTAATAACATCTTATTCCTCAGCTAATAAGGTTTCATGTTGCCCTCTTTCTCGAGCATCCAGATCTAATTTGACACCATTTCTCGTGATTTAGACGGCATAAACTTACATTTGGACAATTGTATTTGCAGCTCCTCCTTATTATTCTTATGATGATGAGTGTGTTCTTCCGGACTACACTGCACCATAATACTCTGGATGACGGAGGCATCTACCTTGGTGCCCTTTACTTTGCAATAGTTATGATTCTTTTTAATGGATTTATGGAGGTCCCAATGTTGATAGCTAAGCTTCCTGTTCTTTACAAGCAAAGAGATCTGCGCTTCTACCCGTGTTGGATCTACACTCTGCCCTCTTGGCTTTTGAGTATTCCCCTTTCGCTTTTAGAATCTTTTCTGTGGGTAGCAGTTACTTATTATGCCATTGGCTTTGATCCTCAAATAACGAGGTATGCTTTGTACGATTCATGTTTGATTCTGTGATCTTCCAACATTTTGATTTGCTTTCTCTGAGAGTTGGACTCAGATTTAACTCTAACTTAATTGTCATATGCAGATGCATATATCAGTTCTTGTTGTACTTCACTTTGCATCAGATGTCCATTGGCCTTTTTCGTGTGATGGCATCATTAGGGCGAAATATGGTGGTTGCCAACACATTTGGGTCTTTTGCTATGTTGGTTGTCATGGTCCTTGGAGGGTTCATACTTTCAAGAGGTACTTATGATGCCATTTTGCATTTAGTCATTGGTGTTTATATCGTAATATATGTTTACAGTATGGTTCTTGATTTATTTGGGAATTATTCTTCCGAACAGATAGCATTCCGGTTTGGTGGATATGGGGTTACTGGTTTTCCCCTATGATGTATGCCCAAAGTGCAGCTTCAGTTAATGAATTTCTTGGCCACTCATGGGATAAGGTAGTATTGCCTTTTTCTTCCTCATTAATATCTTTGTTTTATTTAAATTGAAACAAGTTCAATATTACTAGTAACAGCGGCATCTCATTTTTAATTTATGTTCTTCAGAGGACGAATCAAACTTCCACACTGAGAAATAACGGAAATATTCCAGCTGTTATTCGCTATCAGTCATCATTCTTCAGTTTTCTTATGTTGTATGATAAAGCGTTTCCTTTTTCCTGATGATAGAAAGCAGCAGATGACACTAATTTGTCCTTGGGAGAAATGCTATTGAAGGTTCGCAGTTTATTTCCAAGTGACCATTGGTATTGGATTGGCGTTGGAGCATTACTTGGATATACCTTATTATTCAACACTCTGTTTACTGTGTTCCTGACTTACCTAAATCGTAAGTTTATTCCTGAAAAAGATGTCATGTTATGCATTAGAGATTCTTAGATAGGAGAAAGCTTCATGATATGGGTATATATGCTGCAACTCGCATGAACATAGCAATCGTGAAACTTTTCATTGTAGAAGAATGAGAACTAAGAGATGCAAAACCTCTCATAATGAACATAATTCTAATTATATTTTTAATTGTTGTGCAGCTCTTGGGAGTCAGCAACCTGTTATATCCTCGAAGAATCGCCAAGACAAAGGGAAGGGGAAAGAGAGCCGACGTTCCATCATTCCTTTTCGAGATTTTTTGCGACGGTCACACTCATTTACTGGTCCCCAAAATAACTCTGAATCCCACATCATGACTTTTGGAGAATTTCTGCAGCATTCACACTCATACACCGGTTTGCCAAAGAACTCTGAAATCTACTCGTGGTTTATTCCCGCTTCATAATCTTCCGTTAAGTCTTATCTTATTTTCTTCTTCTCACCGGTTCTCAGGCAAGAGCAACGAGAAGCAGAGAGGAATGGTTCTCCCATTCAAACCTCTTTCCATGTGCTTCAGCAACATCAACTACTACGTTGATGTTCCTCTGGTACATAAACAGCTTATATTATCATGAATCCACTGCTTGAAAATCTGCATTGTTAGGATATGTGACTGGCTGTAGCTCTATCGTGCTTCAGGAATTGAAGGGGCAAGGCTTACAAGAAGAAAAGTTGCAGCTGCTGGTGAATGTTACCGGAGCATTCCGTCCCGGTGTCCTCACAGCTTTAGTTGGCGTGAGCGGTGCTGGTAAGACTACCCTCATGGATGTTTTAGCTGGTAGGAAGACTGGCGGACATATTGATGGCAGGATCTACATTTCGGGATATCCAAAAAATCAAAAAACATTTGCAAGGATCTCTGGATATTGTGAACAGAACGACGTTCATTCTCCATGCCTGACCGTGCACGAATCACTTGTGTATTCTGCTTGGCTCCGGCTCTCCTCTCAGTGTGACTTCGCGACTCAGAGAGTAATCTCTCAGTTTCATTTTTCGGTATTGCAGGCGTTTGTATATTTTCTGCCATTATAGTGTTTTTGGTACTGCAGGCATTTGTAGATGAGGTTATGGCACTAGTAGAGCTAACTCAACTACGTGGAGCACTAGTTGGGGTACCGGGAGTGGACGGGTTATCAGTAGAACAAAGGAAAAGGCTGACAATCGCAGTCGAGCTTGTTGCCAATCCTTCTATAGTTTTCATGGATGAACCTACTTCGGGGCTCGATGCCAGGTCCGCAGCCATTGTGATGAGAGCCGTGAGGAACATTGTTGATACTGGTCGAACAATAGTTTGCACTATTCACCAGCCCAGCATCGATATCTTTGAATCTTTTGACGAGGTTCTCTTCTGTTGTGTGTGTGTGTATGTGTATGTATGTGTTTAAAGGTTTCCCTGACCCAAAGATTTAATCATTCATACACCTATCCCAGCTTTTACTCATGAAACGAGGCGGGCGGCTCATATATGCCGGTCCACTGGGAGACAAATCCATCAAACTCATCGAGTATTTTGAGGTAACACTTGTTATTAAAGTCTAATTTATGTCTAGATTTCTAATGCTGTCAAAATTTTGAAATCATATATCAGTATGTTATGTGCGTGTGTTTTCTTAGGCTATTCCAGGAGTTCAAAAAATAAGACCTGGATACAATCCTGCAGCTTGGATCCTTGAAGTTACATCTCCAGTCGAAGAATCTCGCCTCAGTTTGGATTTCGCAGAAATATATCGCCAGTCAGATCTGTACAGGTAAATACGCAGTTCATATTCTGAAAATGAGAATTGGTTATCTATTTTAATACTATTTTGTAGTCATTACATCATTTTTGTCACCATTTCAGGCAAAACAAGATTCTGGTTGAGAGTTTATCCAAACCAGATAAGGAAACAACTGAACTGAACTTCCCCAGCAAATACTCGCTATCGTTTTTTGGTCAGTTCCTGGCATGCCTTTGGAAGCAGAACCTCTCGTACTGGCGTAATCCACAGTACACTGCCGTTCGCTTCTTCTACACCGTTATCATTTCCTTGATGTTCGGAACAATCTGCTGGAAATTTGGCTCCAAAAGGTTAACTCTCGAGTTCTGCTCTTTCCTGTACCAAAATTGCCATTTTTGTTTTTCAAATTTTCACCCTTTATTCACTCTGCTCCATTGATTTTGCTGCAGAAAGATGAAATTTGATATTTGAATTCGACAAATTATCTTAGTACAAATAGATATGCAGTCTAGAATTGTTTAAACACGTAATCTGATCTACAAAGAACTGCTTATTTTCTTGTACAGTTTCACATCTTATTGATTCTACTTTCTTACCTCCAAAATCTGTTGATTGCAGAGAAACTCAGCAGGATATATCCAATGCTATGGGGTCGATGTACGCAGCCGTTTTGTTTATAGGAATCACAAACGCAACATCCGTGCAGCCGGTAGTATACGTCGAAAGATTTGTGTCGTACAGGGAAAGAGCTGCTGGGATGTATTCTGCGCTGCCATTCGCCTTAGCCCAGGCACGGCCCTTCTTCCTCATCCCTCCTCTGACCTAAGCAGTTCGTCGCGAAATGCTGCACTCACACACACCTACTTGTGCAGGTTGCAGTGGAGTTCCCTTATGTCTGTGTGCAGTCCCTTATCTACAGCAGCATCTTCTACTTGATGGCAGCGTTCGAGTGGAACGTGTGGAAGTTTCTATGGTACATTTTCTTCATGTACTTCACCCTGCTCTACTTCACCTTCTTCGGAATGATGACCATCTCCATCACCCCCAACCACAACGTCGCCGCCATCGTCGCCGCCCCCTTCTACATGATGTGGAACCTCTTCAGCGGCTTCATGGTTCCCTACATGGTAAGAACTTTATCGGGTTGATTGCAATTTGAGTAACCCTAAATCGATTACATCCCCGTTGATTATTTCATCGAGTGTAGCATCTACAAGTGAGTCTATATTCCCTGACGCTTGTTTTTGTGCAGAGGATTCCGATATGGTGGAGATGGTACTACTGGGCGAACCCGATTGCGTGGAGTCTGTACGGACTCCTAACGTCCCAATATGGAGACGTGAGCGATCCGGTGAGGCTCAGCAATGGCGTCAACACGCTGCCGGTGAAGCAGTTGCTGAAGGATCAGTTCGGATTCCGGCATGATTTCTTGAGCGTCGCCGGCTTGGTGGTGGCCGGATTCTGCGTGCTCTTCGCCGCCACCTTCGCCGTGGCCATCAAATACTTCAACTTCCAGAGGAGATGAATGAATTAATGGAGCTACATATTCAGACATTCTCGAGATTTTTTTGTGAAGACATATGTGTGTTTGGACTGCAACACACATAGATAATTTGTGGATAAATTTCCCACAAGATTAGATATGATTGTGATGGAATTTTAAAGCATCTATTCCTCTCAATTGTAGGATATCTTGCTGCTGTTTATGATACAGTATATATATTAATATATTATTTCTGTTCAGATTATGAAATTTTTGATCCTGCAAATTCTTTAGACCAAGTAAAGTTTCATTTAAGTACTTATCTTGGTAATAAATAAATACTAAGGTGGCGGCTGGTATGCAAGAATGAAATTAGATAGGAATGGAATGCACTTCGAAATGGAATAACAATAGGAATAGAATGGAATGAAAAAGGTGATTCCTATGGCTGGTATGTACAGGGAATGAGCGAATA
>JAYJMF010000028.1:1640400-1655295 GCA_036873715.1 Salvia sclarea
TGTTCATGGGTATCACCATTCCTACGGGAATGGTGATTCCTGCTATGAAAATCTTACCAGCCGCGGGAATGGGAATGAGCGCAGGAATGCTCATTCCATTCCTGCATACCAGCCGGCCCCTAATATCCTATTTAACGTTGAAAAAATATCACAACCTCTGTACATATTTATAATTTTGAAACAACTTGTACCTACTTGGCTACTTATAAGCTTTTGATTTATAATCAGTGATAATAGCAATAGATTATCGAATTTTGGCCAAATTCTAATTTTATACATTGGAGAAAGCTGTCAAGTGTCAAGTAAAATACAAACTATACTAGTATTTTACAATTTCAACACTATTTTTAAAATCTTTTAGTTAAAAGTAATTTATATTTTTGACAGTTTCCTATTTATTTTTTATCAAGATCGATTTACTACAAATTGATCACCATTAATTTGATCTTGATCACAAAATTGAAATATATTTATTACTCCCACGTTCACAAACATGCTACATTATGGATGATAGATAAAAAAGTTGGTAGAATGCGAATTTAGATAAATTAATTTTAAATGTGTAGTTAATATTGTGAATTGTGGGAGCTCTATTATTATTAATAAAATGTGATAAATTTTTTGATGATGGATCGGGAATAAACTTGTAGCATATTTTTCGTGAAAATGATGGAGGATAAGCATTACCAATTTTCAGACAAAACATTATATTATATGTACGTAAAATCAGATTTTTGTATTAAATTTACCAAAAAAACAATCAACAGGTGCAAAAATGTAGAATTAAGCTTGATATATTAAGAGCTCAAACACTCCCGCCAGCAACCACCGCCGGCAAAATTCAACGATGAACTTCCGCCGCTTTTTCGCCACCGCCGCCCACCACCGCCGACACCTCGCCCCCGAGCCAATTTTTTCAATCCCCATTCCTCCACTTCTAAAGCGAAACCCTCCGCACCCACCACCAACTCCTTCCCCTCTAAACCCTAACTCCGGCGACCAAACATTTTCCCGCATTTCCAAAATCTTCCTCAATCCGGCCCTCCAGCCCGGCCCGGACCTCGAGGAGGCCCTCACCGCGGCCGAAATCAATCCAAATCCAGCTCTTTTACTCGGAATTTTCAAACATTTTGATTCCAGTCCGAAACCCCTGTTCACGCTCTTCAACTGGGCCCGAAATCGGCCCGATTACGGATTCTCTGTAGAGGTTTTCAATGCCATGGTTGATTCTCTCTGCAAAGCCCGAGAATTCGACTCAGCTTGGTGCGTTATACTCGATCAGATTGATGGGGATCCCAGCGAAAGACCTAATTTTGATACTTTTGTTACCATGATTAGGAGATATGCACGCGCAGGTAATATTTTTTAATTGATTGAGGGACTTAATTTTGAAAATTCTTCGTGATTTTCGCGCCAGCTTTCTCGCTACAGGATAGTGCCTGCCAGGTGTTTGTGAAATTGATTTCATTTCTATTTCTCTAATTTTGTACTATGTATTTGTGTTAAGCTTAGTTAAGACTGCTTGGAAATTGAAATAATTCCTATAGTTCTTTGTGATATATTTTGACTGTTTTTTGGTGTGTAATGTTGCTTGATGTTACCTATTTCAGGACTTCCATTTGCAGCGATACGAACGTATGAATATGTATGCAGTTTGAATCTTTTTGAGGATTCAAACGCAGAAAAGAATCTGTTGGAGATTTTATTGGACTCTTTGTGCAAAGAAAAACAAGTTAGGATAGCCTCAAAGTATGTGGATTCGCGCGTAGAAAAAGATCCGAGCTGGTCACCATCTCTTAGGACGCACAACATACTTCTCAACGGATGGCTCCGTATAGGGAAGCTCAAACATGCTGAGCGCGTCCGTGAGCAGATGAAGAAGGCCGGCGTCAAAGCGAATGTGGTCACATATGGGACCCTCGTTGAAGGGTTGTGCCAAATGCGCCATCCTGACATGGCGTTGGAGTTGATTGATGAGATGAGGAAGGAACTAATCGAGCCCAATGCAATCGTTTATAACCCGATAATTGATGCGTTGGGAGAAGCTGGGAGGCTGAAGGAGGCCCTGGGGATGCTGGAGAGGTTCTCGATTCTGGAAACGGGGCCCACTATATCCACGTACAACTCGTTGGTGAAGGGCTTCTGCAAGGCGGGGGATCTGGTAGGGGCGAGCAAGGTGCTTAACATGATGATGGTTGGTGGATGTTTGCCTACTACTACGACGTATGGTTATTTCTTCAAGTATTTATCGAGGGTGGGGAAGACTGAAGTGGCGTTGAATCTCTATAATCAGATGATCAAATCGGGGTATGAGTTGGATCGGTTTACATATCATCTGCTGGTGAAAATGCTGTGCAGGGACGAGAGGCTGGACGTTGCTACGCATATTATCAAGGAGATGCGAGGTAGGGGAATCGATATGGACCTCGCTGCTAGCACCATGCTCATCCATTTGCAATGGAAGTTGCAGAGATACGACGAGGCTGTGGCTGAGTTCGTGGACATGTTCCGTAGGGGCATTGTTCCTCAGCATCTCACGTATCAGAGGATGACCGATGATTTGGAGAGGCGGGGCATGACTAAAACGGCCCATAAGCTTCATGATCTGATGGCGTCTGTCCCTCGCTCGACAAAACTGCCTAACACGTATAAGGGGTCGAGGATTTCACAGGAACGGAGAGTGACCATCATGAAGAGAGCTGAGTCCATGTCTGAGATCTTGAAGACGTGCAAGAGCCCGAACGAGCTTGTCAAGGGCAGATACCAACCGGAGAGCGCTGTGCTGAGCGCGCAGAGGTTGATCGACCATATTCAGAAGAAAGCCAGCTTGAGGTAAAAAAGCAACATTATTCATCAAATATCACTATATTATTGAGTGTGTAATTGTTCAATGAAATCTGCAGGTGAATCAAAATGGAAAAATGCAGTTCTCCTCAACATTTTTCTATGAGGAAAATGCTGCATTTGGGATTCCCAAAATATGGATATTATTATGATTAGTCGAGTAATTTTACCAGGAAATAATATAAAGGTGAGATCTTGGCAATGAAATTTGAAATGTTCTCCTTTTAAAGTTTTAATTTCCCACATATGAAGCTTCATTCATTTATATCAGTTTCAGCAGAAGTCACACACGATTCAAGATGATCAAGAAACTCTAATAGAGTGAGCAAAATTGGATGATTGGATGAAAGTTGTAAAAGAATAATCTGAGGCCAAAAATTGCAGCTGTGTAGATATGATGATGATTGTGTGAAATTGCAGCTTATGATTACTCTTTAGGGGTGTTTGTGTATGTGTGTGTGTGTGTGTGTGTGTGTATTATTCTTGGCAGATAAAATGTTAAAATTATACTAATTCACTTTGAAGTTTAGTGAAGTGGGCGTGATTCACATTGGACCACAAGGATCAAGAAAGTGTGACTTTTTTTGGCCGAGTTAAGGATTTTATTATTTCATTATTGAGATGTGATCACTAATTATTTTGGTGGGCCCATTTCACCATCATGAGCATCTTTCATAATTTAATCAAGACATTTGGAACACTCGTTTCTACATCAGATCATATAAAAAAGAAAATGTGGCTCATTTTTGTTTGGTTGTAGAGGGCTTAACCTAATTTTCGGTTTTGAGTATCAAATAATTTAATTTGATTTTTTTTTTTTTTCTGATCTTGAATTAGTTGAAAATGAGAAGTCAAGAGCTTTAAAGTGGAGAAAATTGACGTGACGAGCAAAATTGTCAACGTGGGATGTGTGCATTGCCTATTGATTAGATATGAGCAATTGAAAGTGTTTAATCTTAACAAGGATTGATGCTTTGAATCTTTTGATCGTCGCATGTGAATAAATGTGTGATTGATAACAAATAAACATTAAATTCAACGCGTAATAAGATTCATGGAATGTAGTAATGTTAGCCCTACCATCATATTCACATTCACGTTCAAGAATTGGGGCCAATAAGTTGATGTATGTGAGATGTATTTCTTTGTCTTCGAATACGTGTCCTATTCGATCTATCTATCTATCTATCTATCTATCTATCAAGAAAACGGGCAAATATATTGTTTTTACCTTTAATAATTGCATAGAAAATTAACTAATAAGATAATGCGCTGGAGAAAAGGGTAAAATTGGAAATTTGATGTTATTTTTCTATAGAATTTAGAATTGATGCCAATAAATTGATGTGTGTGAGATGCATTTCATTCGTCTTCGAATCCGTGTTCTCTTCGGTCAACCTGTATATCGAGAAAACGGGTCAATGTATTGTTTTTACCTTTAATAATTGCATAGAAAATTGAATAATAAGATAATCCGTTGATGAAAAGGGTAAAATTGAAAATTTGATGTTATTTTTCTGCAGAATTTTGATGTAGGGTAATTACTAGGGAATAGTCTTTAATTACTAAAATATGACACTTTTTCAAGTACGGATCAAGGTATTTGTATAAAAATGTATTATTATAGAGTTAATTTAAACAAAATCATCAACTATAATTTAATGTGCAATTACAACGCCACTTTCAAAGTGTTATAATTAAAAAGACATACAACTGATTAATTTGTTGCAATTGGGATCACTCCTTGCTCGTGAAATTCCGACTATATACAACAGTAATAATTAATAAAATTAGGCATAACTTTAAACTAAACATTTGGCTTGATTGGAAAACAAGACTAGTCTCTATTTATACTGATGTCGTGATGTAAAGTGGAGCTTTCACTTGTATGAAATTTTCGAATACATTGGTCATGTACGTTGTGACGTTAAGGCTTATTAAGTTTAAAATTATGTAATTAATTATGGCTTATATATCATTATCAGGTAAAGGTCGATGACAAGAATTGGAAGTTTGAAAAATGTGCATTGATGTATAGTTTTTCTAAGTAATAATCATTATTGAAGTAACACATCAGCCACAAATGTCTAAAACAAGAGCAAACTATGGAGTCGGATTAATTAATTAACCAATCTATAACCGTGTCATTATTTAATTAATCTATAACCGTAGCATTGCTTTGTAATAATTTTGTCATTTTAGCGAATAGAATAAGGAAATCTTGGTGGAAATATATTGAAAAAATCTTTACAAAAATAAGCACGATGGCCAATGTAAGAAAACGACGGCTGAGTAATGGGCTGATTGAAAGAGATGGGGAAGACGAGAGAGAGAGAGAGAGTAGTCAAAATATGTACTCAAAAACACACACTAGAGAGAGAGAGAAACACACAAATACACACATTAATGTATATTTATGGAGAAAATAGATAGAGAAAAAGAGTATTAGTGTGTAGGTGTTAGGGCTACTCTTAAGTTATTTGAAGTTCAGCTAGATAAAAGTTCGTTCGAGCTTG
The DNA here is from genome assembly GCA_036873715.1 of Salvia sclarea. NCBI lineage: Eukaryota > Viridiplantae > Streptophyta > Magnoliopsida > Lamiales > Lamiaceae > Salvia > Salvia sclarea. The sequence continues at coordinate 1,645,761 of JAYJMF010000028.1, forward strand.
TTTAGTGGAGCTTCTTAATCGACCAAATCAAATTTAAGCATGGTAGTATTCACTTCGTTAGCTCGTAAACATGCTCGCTAACTGGTGTAGTGGGGTTAGGGCTACTCTTGAATTATTTGAAGTTCAACTCGATAAAAGTTCATTCCAGCTCGTTTAGTGAAGCTTTTAATCAAACAAATCAAATTTGAGCATTGTAGTATTTACTTCGTTAGCTCGTAAACATGCTCGTTAATTGGTGTTGTAGTGGTAGGGCTACTCTTGAGTTAACTGAAGTTCAACTCGATGAAAGTTCGTTCGGGCTCATTTAGTGAAGCTCTTTACTAAATAAATCAAATATGAGTGTAGTAGTATTCACTTCGTTAGTTCGTGAACAAAAGTACTGTTAATTGGTGTGTTGTGGTTAGGGCTACTCTTGAGTTTTTTGGAGTTCGAGCTCGTTTAGTGAAGCTCCTTAATTAAACGAATCAAACTTGAGCATGGTAATATTTACTTCGTTAGATCGTGAACATGCTCGTTAATTGATTTAAAAATATAAAATTTTAGTAAATATCGCTTACATTTATATACTATTATAATTATTGTATTGAATTTCTGATTAACTCTATTTATTCTAAAAAATACTACTATTATACTATATTATTGTGGATGAAATCTTCTATTTCAAAAAATAATAATTAATGTAATATACTATATAAATTCAATTTAGAAAGTCTATTTTGATTAGGTTCGAATAAGCTCGTAAGCCTCCAACTATTCGGCAGACAAAGTTTGAGCGTTTACTAGAATAATTATACGAGGCATTATACAGAGACTGAAGGGGTGTTTTACCAAGTTTATCTCGGATAATTTATAAGCTAAAGAGCTTATTTTGCTCATTTCCCTATAAATATTAATTTAAACCAACTAAATCGAATAATACTATGAAACTGAATTAGGTATAATCCGTGAAATTAAACATCTCATAATCTATTCACAATAAAACTTATTTTACCTAAAAAAATGATGGTTGTATATTCCACTAAATGTATCCTTTCTCGTCATTATTAAAATCCAAGGGACTTAACTAGTTGAAGCTCACTAAAATTTGTCACCACTCTGTTTAATATTAATAAAATATAGCAAACGTGGTGACATTGGCCACTCAAACCCCATCATCATAATTACAGTTGTTATTTCATGAGAAATGATGAACGACGTGACTTTTCACAAAGTTAATGATATTTCAGTTGATTATATTTATATTCTTTGTTTAAATTTCCAAAAAGTACCCACATTTACTTTGAGTACATAAATAAGTGAAATAAGAATAACTAGAGTTCATTCATCGTTTTTAATGGATTAATTCATCTTAAATTTATTTAATTATTTTACCTTTCAAATAATCAAATTATAACATTTTATCAATTTATTATATTGGTCAAAAATTGAGAATCATAGTAAACGAATGATAATTACAATCGAATTCTTGGATAGGAGAATAACTTATTTTAAAATTCACGTGATTTCCCCAACACAATCATTGAGAAAAAGATTCAAGGCCTACTGCATTCCCCAAAAGGCCCCTTTAATATTCCCTTTTTCTTTTTCTTTTTTTGCGTTTTAAAAACAATTCAAGATTCCCAAATTTCCCAATTTATAGTTTGAATTCAAGTAATGGTAAATCCAAATTACTTTTGAATAAAAAGGTTAATTCTATCTCTCTAGTTTTCTCACTATTCTTGCAAGAGTGTAGTTTGAAAACTTTGATGTTTGATGTACTTTCTCACAGAAGTATTCAATTTTCCATCATAATTAACATTTGACTTGTGAATTTTTTTTAATAAACAATAATTTCTCCAAGCTTTAAAGTGTTAAATGCCACTCAAAATCAAAAGCTTTAAAAATAGGATCTTTGCTGTTGTTTATCATATAAATTTCAATATTTATAGTAGAATGTGAAACACCAAAAAACAGAAGCAACACAACCTGCATTAATTAATATACTAATACTATATAATTAGTATATATTATAGTATTAAATTAAATTAAATGTAGAGAGAGAGAGAAACTGAAAAGATATACTGTTAATAAAAGAAGAAAGCACATCTGTATCTGTGAATGCCAGAAAAATACTTTTCCCTTTTAGTGCTCTCTCTCTCTCTCCTTCAAAAAAAAAAAAAAAAAAAAGAGAGCTCAAAACAATTCTCTCTTTCTCTTTTCATGAAATTCGTGCTCTCCCTTCAACTCCATCACTCTTTTCCTCGCTAAAGAAATTACCTTTCTCGAAACCCCTCAAACCACAGCCACAATCCCTTTTGAATTTTCCACTAGATTTCCGGTGCGTCTGCTCATTCTTGAGCTCCGGGCTTCATCAAATTGGCGATTATGGCGTTGTGAAATGCTAAAAATATCACCTTTACTTCAGATGCGGCGTAGATAACTAACCCCACTGCATATGTTACATGGCTCATGCTCACGGCAACTGTAAAAACAACAGAGCTGCAGCTGCCAGTGTTAATGCCGGCGGCGAAAACGAAGTGAAGCCCGCAACTTTTCATGATTTTCTAAGCGATAAGGGCCAGCCACAAGATTCTGCGCCGGCGGCGGCCGGCGGCCGCCCGCCGCCGGACGTGTCGCCGTCCGCCACCTCTGATCTGGGTTCTGGTGAGAAGAGGGCTTTGCTTGATATTATGAAATTTCTTGTTTTTTTTGCTTCCTTTTGTTTTTGTGTCTGTGATGATTTAATCAGTTGTTTTGGGGTTTATTGAGAATTTGTTTGGGTTTTAGGGAATTGTGTGATAGTGTGAGTGTGGTGACTTTATGCTTCCATTTGAAGTTGAATTTGTAGTGATGATAGTTTAATCAGTTGTTTGGGGGAATGTTTTCAATTGTGCTAGTGTATGTTTTGTGTTTCATTTATTGGGGATTTGTTGGGTTTAGTGTAAGTGTGAGAGTGTGAGTGTGAGTTGGTGAATTTATGCTTCTGCTTGAAGTTTAATTTGTATTCAAATTTAGGTAAATCTATTTGTTGAAGTCTTGATTATGCAGCTCTCTTTTTGTGAATTTGGTTGCTTTGACAATGGAGTGGTTTTTGTGTGAGGTCATTGGTGGAGTAGTTCATTGGGGCCTCTCTTTTATTGCTAAAAATAAACTTTAAATGTGTATGAATTAGTGTGTAAGTGAGTGTGTGTTGTGCTTTTCTTTGCCTGTGAACTTATCATGTGGAAGCACCTGAAGAAATCGAAACTAAATCGGAGTGGTGTTCACCTTTGATGTTTGTGTTATGCCATGATTGCTGATGACTGCTCGAAGAGGTTGTCTGATAGTTTGTTTCAATAATGTTAGAAAGACATGTCAGCAATCACTTGGAGGGAATACCATTTTATGGATCAAGAGGCGACGTTGCCGGGCCTGAAAGCAGCAACAGGTTCATGAGCAACAAACGAAGCAACTCCGATTCTTTCATGATGTCGTCAAGAGACAAATTTCCACAAGGGCCTGCCGATTCGCAAGACAGCCAGCTCTTAACTAAGGTGTGCTCCTTTTATCTTCTCTTTGTAGTGTTTAATCTTGAATTTAGGTCGTTTTCAATAACACGTTGTGCAGTCTTATGATGGCTGAGGCTTGTTTTTGTGTGGTTTCACAGCATACTCTAATATTGGGAGTTTTGTTCTATATCAGCTGCTACGCTATTCAGGGGGTGAGCGGCCTAAACGCCCACACGATGAGGAGGCATCCTTTGGTATGCATCAAATGAGGCCACTTTCGGCCTCTTTTATATCTCAGACTTCGACTGGTGGTAGAACTGATCACAATCCTTCGAAATGGGAAAGAGCTACAGCCATAAACCCTGGCCCCACAATGCAATATCCGCCACGTACTGGACAGGTCATGCCGTTTGGCTACCACGCCCAGTCGAATAGGTTTAAAGAAGCAAATGTCGGCCCTTCTCTGATTTCACAAACGGCTGCTGATGAAGGATCGCGGACTGGAATTAAAGGGTCCGGAGTTTTGAGCTCGTTCAATGCAGCTGGAGGTATCTCCGGGAGACAGCCTGCAGGGGTGCTCATACGCAGTGGTACAAAAAAAACGGGCGCTGGCATTTCTGAACCGGAGTCCTCTGCTACGCCCAGGTTAATTCAGGACTCAGGTTCTGCTTTACTATTGTTTTCTGCCTTGGTGATTAACCTGAAATTTAAGACGAGATTGATAAACTGTATTTTGATTGATGTCTTGACAGCCGGCGTGGAACAGAATCTTCTGGTCGTCAAATGACAATATTTTATGGGGGGCAAGCACATGTTTTCGACAATGTTCATCCAAATAAGGTCCTTTTTTATGCTTCTTTGTTTATTATTCAGTGATTTGCAGAAGTAATTGCAGTATTTGGAAGAAAAAAAGAAGCTAATTTTGTGTTTTGAGTCTTTGACTGAAGCAACGAAATACCATATTGTTGACTTAGAACTTGAATTTTCTGTTCAAGGGGAGAGGGAGTGTGAATTTCGTTGCCAATAGAATTTGAAATGTACAACTAGAACATTTATTTTATATCAGAATTGTGAAAATTTGGTACAGTGAATTGGTTTATATATTAGATTATTTGAGTTTGTGCTGTAATAGACTTTGATTGGAGATGTGGACATTTTCAATATGAACCAAGTGACACAATAGATATATGATGTCTCCACAATATCATCTCTTTCTCGGTCAATCCGCCTAATTATTACTCTCTCTAGCTCATTTAGCAAACTCCCTTTTTCCTTAACGTGTAAGTATCACGAAGCTCTTTCTTCTTAATTTTCAATGCAAAATTGGTCCCTAGAATGATATGGTTGCTGAACCGTCTCTTACTCTTTTCCTTGCAACAAGTGTTGCTCTTCACGACTATTTAAATTGCATATACAATTTCACTTTTTAGATAACTTAGTGAACGACATCTTTAGGGTCCATCATATTCACCGAATCACCTGCATGGTCATAAGGGAGTGAAAACCCATGACTGTTTCGGTGAACGTCTTATTTCATTTTGTAATGGCCATTGTTAGCTTACATTACTATAGGTGGACTATGTAGGAAGGAAAACATCAAAAGAAATATTCACTTGGATTGGACGTGTTTTGTAGAGATATATTGGTTCAAGCAGTTATCATGACTTGCTCTCTAGAATAGATAGTCATTGTGGCTTAAGTTTCTTGAGAACATAGGAGCATGGTGAGTGACGACCTAGGTTGTGCTCGTGGTTGGTGAGTTGGACCGTTCCGAGAAGGGGAGAGAGCACAGTGATGGACTTTCTAAGGCTTCATAGTCGACAGCCATGGCAATAATCGCCATCCCGGGCTTTATGTTAGTGCAACTCAAATGCAAGGGCTTCGGTGCAATATTGCAAGATCAAGAAAGAAGCAAGACTAGATAGAAATCCTCTTGTCCGAGAAAAGACTGAAAACGGCCATGAAAGCAATAGATATCATGATGGCCTTTCTGTACTCGATGGTTTCAAGAGAGTCGAAAAAGAGCAAGACAATTGTGAGAATGCGGTAACACTGCACCGAACTTACATTTCTCACAATGAATGGTTCTCATAAAAAACCATCCCTATAGATATATGTATGTAAACGCATTGGCGAGCAAGGTGATTTTTGGCACTCGTTTATACTCTCCTCTAGATGATCTATCTTTATGAAGATAAGTCCTAGTCCATATACATCCATAGTGTATTCCATAGAAAAAAAGGGTTTTTTAGGTTTTCTTTACATGTTTAACCATTTCAAGAAATTGGTTTGTAATGAATTGGGTTGTCATTTTTCAAGAACTATGTTATTACACCTTTGTGTGTGTGTGTGTGTGTGTGTGTGTTTTGTGCAATTGTTATACAATTCTTGATTTTGTTTCCTGTGATCCACATAGGCGGATGTGATAATGGCGTTGGCCGGATCGAACGGGGGATCTTGGTCGACCACCTACACGCCCAACTCAGCAGTGAGGCCGTCCACGGGAGAAAACCGGCTGCCCAGCAGCAACAGCGATGCCGGCATTGCTATGCTGAGGGAGCTGCACGGGGGCCCGTCCGACAAAGGCGACACCCACCGCAGCTTTGCATCCGCCGATTGACACATTTTTCGTCCGTGCCGGTGTGGAAACTTCTAGAAAGATCCATACACCCACCAAGATCTGAGAGGGAGAGTGATGGGAGTTTCTTGAATTTGGTTTGATGATAGAATCTGCAGAAATTGGAGGCAGAGTGATTGGATTGGAGGTGAAGGGGAGATGAGTTTGAGGTTTTTTGTTTATGTATGATTGATTGATTTGAGTTAGAAGATGATCAATCATATTGCATGATTAGCTTATCTAGTGTAACTATTTCATATTGATCATAGATTCTCTTCTTTCTCAATCTTCTTCATTTTTAGCATTCCCAATTTCAGTAAAGATTAAAATGTTTTTTAGCAAATTAACTACTATAATTTTCTAGTATTGGGTTTTACGAGGATATGGATTTTCAAGGGTAACTTTGTTGTGTGGAAATACAAAATAAATAAATAAATGAAAAGGAATTGAAATTAATTGGACTAGAAGTTGATGCTGGTAAAAATATTTTATATGAAGTCTTCCTTTTTATTCTATTTCAGTACGTGCATTGCTATGTGTTTTTACGAAATGTAATCCTACTTCAATAGTTTGCATTTTTGTTTGTTTGTGTAAATATATATTACTACTGTTATATGTTTTTGAATCAAATGCTTAAAAAGATGCTGAAGGAGCTTGAGGCCCATATGATAAAATAAACACAATAAGTTAGCCATTAATATAAGCCCAAACATAAAGAAATAAGTTGAATACTTTGCTATTACTATTAGTCAAAATTAGATACTAGTTGAATTAGGCAGAGTAATCGAGAGAGATATCCTACTATTTCAGTTACATTAGAGCTTTGATGCTATTTTTATTATACTCCCTCCGTCCACGAAGAGTGTTCCACTTTTGCCATTTTGGGTGTCCACAAAGAGTGTTCCACTTTCCTTATTTGGCAAAAAAGTGGTGGGACTATTTCTCCACTCACACAATATCTTTCACTTTTATCACATGGTGGGACCATTTTCCCACTCACACAATTCTTTTACTTTTTATTAAAACTCGTGCCGTCCACAAAATGGAACACTCTTTGTGGATGGAGGAAGTATTAATTATCGAAGCCGAAGGCGGAGCCGTTTGTTGTTTGCCGCCCCCTAGTATTGTTGTCACTCTCATTATTTATACATTAATTGAGCCGGGCCTAACGTAAATGTGACTCCAATAAAATTAGCTTCATTGGGATAGAAAATTCATGGGAAATAAACTTTGGGTGAAGAATTATCATATATTCATATGCATATTAAGTGTTATAGTGAGTAATTGATCACTATTTCTTCCACGTCTTTCACTAATATATTATAGTATTAAAATAACGAAACACAACATGTTTGCAAGACACTTCTCCTCCTACCAAATAAGTGTGCAAAGCAATATATATTTTTCTTTCTTCAGTAATAAAATTTTAAATATATATCAAATAAGTTTGATCGAAGTGCATGTGTTATAGATGTCGGAAATTTCACAATATGAAATACAAATGTTAGGGGAGTGGTGTTTTTAGTCCTAGAAATATTCTGATGCCTAGAACAAAATACCAAAAATGGACCAAATTGATCATAGTTATTTTGCCAATTAATAGTTATATAAATAATCTTTCTAACCAATTAGTGCATGATATCAAATTACACAAGTCAACTGATACCCTGGAAAATAGGAAACACACAAAAAAGAAATTCAAGATCATGTCGGCCCACCTTCTTTCATTATCTTTTGAATTAAGAAGCCCATTCCTCAATAAATTCGTAAGCCCAATTATAGCAATTAAATTCAACTTTCGTCATAATTGATGACAATAGAGAGTGGTATCATTGAATGGCGTCACCCTCTAACACGCAATATATAGGTTATTAAAATAAGGTCAAAACAAAAATTGACAAATATTATATAATTCGGTTTGTCGGGAGTGTAGTCTCAGCCGCCAGCACGCCGACCAACGCCGTCGCCAGTCGCCATTACTAAAAAATAGCTTTAATTAGACTCGACACGAAAAATGCATAAACGACAACACATAATCACTATTGCACAAATCATCATACTATACCCGAAATTTATAACAACTTGAGTAGTAAATATATAAAAATCTCCTAAGGAAAATTATAGCAATTTTTTTTTTGTAAAGGAATGGGGCGCTACAATCGTGAAGCTCCTTATTACAAAAGTTATTTGTTTGAATAATGACGGTAGAAGATTATTGTAAAAATAATAGTAAGAAACAATAGAAAGGCGTGAATTAATTAAATGTGAGGATGGAATCTCCATTGTAAGTAATTTAGAATTTGCCTTACGAAGTAATATCAACATAATTTCTTTTAGAGAAAATGTATCGAAATAGCCATTTTAAAATGTTAAAATAAAAATTGGTTCGTTAATACAAAAAGATATATAAAAAAAATAGCATCTTAATAATTGTCTCTTTGATTAAACGGTTACTCGAGATCGCACGAACTACTCAACTCCCACGTAAATAGAAAATCTTTAAATGGATATATACGGAAGTCAATCGAGCCAATTATTTAATCTTGGGGCCTAATTAGTCGAGTTCTCTTTTTCAATTTGAGATTCTCAATATGATCATATAATTATATATAAAAAAATTTATATTTCATAAAAATAAATAATACTCCAATGTATAATTAATTCGGAATAAGATGATACGAATCGGTGGTGGTGTTCATGTAATCAAATCTAGCTTAGTCCAAATGTCAATATTTACGTGTCCAAACAAACCAAAAACTGCAAGGATATGTAACGCGGTTATGACATACGTAAATTAGTAGAAATCGTACAAGACTATTCCGCTCTCCTAAAACATTAAATATCTCCATCTTTGACATACAAGCACCTTCCCTTATAATTTTATTAATATCTATATTTCCATATTCATACACTACACTACACGTGTACACCACCACATGCATGCTATTGCAGCCACAATTTCTCATTTTATGATATGAAAGTTATACTCCACTTTAACTAAAATTATGTAATAATCAAATTAATTTTCAAATTTACCTATAACAAAAAATGGCATCAATTACTTACATATATTTTCCATACAGATTCATCATATTTGGACTTATAAATTTAGCTCTTGATACCCTAAAAAACTTTTAGCTCTTGATAGTCAAAACACGACGCGCCAATGTTATCGCATCTTCTGCACGGAAACTTGGTTGGGTAAAAACAAAAATTGAAATGTGATTGTTACCAATTTTTTCAGTAGTGGCACCTAATTTTTAATTTTTCATATTTCACATCACTTTGAAAACTTATCATTTTTTCCCACATCTCCTTTGACAATAGAACTACTTTTTAATTTGAGAAACTCACTATAATATATATAAAAAAACGGGGTAATTGCGCCAAAATACACGAACTTTAACCAAATTCTGGTTTTGCACATGACGTTTAAAATCTTTTTGTAAAT
>JAYJMF010000028.1:1655395-1665699 GCA_036873715.1 Salvia sclarea
CGCTCGACTCATGGCTTAGAATAGGAGCGACAAACAATTGGCCTAACGTTAGGCCGGCCTAACGCAAATATTTGCCTTAAGGAACTATTGACTATTATACATTTCGACACTAGTAAAATGGCATTGCGCCTTTTGTTTTTGACTAATAATTTCAATTGCGTTAAAAAAGACTCAACATACTGAAGCCAAGCTCGAATGGCTCTTATTTAGTTGTAAATTAAGTGGAAGTTTGCACTCGATCAGTCGGTGGATCACTCAATTTTCCGGCATTCCATGTTAGCATTAGTAATGCCGGATTTTTTATCGGTAGCAAAACGAGAAAGTTATGAAAGTTCAGTAATGTATAGGCTGATTTTAAAGTTGGTATACAAAATAAAAAATGGTGAAAGTTAAATAATTGAGGGAATAGAGATATTTTGCCCACTTACATAACTTTAACTTATTTTTGTCCATTTACATAAAAACATGCACCCCGTACCCAAAGTGACGAAAATGCCATTTGATGGTGATGGGGTGCATGAATTTTAACAAAGCTTCTTACATGTGTCAGCGCCTTTTTCAATTTCCAACATGTTTTTTGGAAATTGGCGAGAGGCGAGACGCCTCGCCACTAGACCAGTTGGCGAGGCACAGTTATTGTCGAGAGGCGAGAGGCCTCGCCGATAATTTGAATGGCAAGACGTCACGCCAATAACTAAAATGGCGAGGGGAGTACCTTGGCGAGGGAGTGACATTGATTGGCCGATGGCATTGAAAGGCGAGGGAATGACATTAAATGGAGAGAGGGAATGACATTGGCTTGGCGAGAGGGAAAAAGTGGGGTGAAAAATAAAATCAGATGCCACACGTGTGTAAAAAGCTTTGTTAAAATTCATGCACCTCAATCACCATCAAAGGGCATTTTCGTCACTTTGGGTATGGGGTACATATTTTTATGTGAATGTGTAAAAATAATTTAAAGTTATGTAGGTGCACAAATATGTATTTCCCTCTAATCTATACATCTATACATATATAAAAAAGGAGTCATTTCCCAAAATATTTTCCCGCCTAAATTGTCAAGTTATTTTAATAAGTTTTTACTATTTATGGTACGCTCAATATCCTATTTTACATCTTATATTACTATTATTATTATTATTAATTAAAAATATAAATACAACAATAAGTAGTTAATGTGTATTATGAATTCCGTTAAAAGTGCTCAATATAAATAGTCTATTATTTGACTTATGGAATTAAGTATTATTATTATCTTTCAGTTAGCCAATTAGCATTTAATTTGTGCAATTAGCAACATTTAGTAAATTTTGACTTATGGAATACCGTTAATTCATTATTAGTCGTTTAGTATGTATTGATATAAATTAATTGGTATCCATATACCATAATATGTGGTATCATAACTTCGAATTTTTTTTATAAATAGATTGCTAATTTCATGTGGGCCTAATTTCATATATTACTATGTGGGACTAATTTCATAATTATGTAAATAAGTAATGGTTTTGATGTAATTAGAAGATGGTGTAGCATACATTTCTCTATTAGTATATCATAGTACTATATAGTTTTTCATTGAAAAATATGTATATTCTACCTTGAGTACGTTCTATTTTTCTATTTATCATTTTTTTTAATATCAAATCGGTGAAATTTTTTGGGAATGAGTAGTATCTTATCATTGCATTTTCATTTATCAAAACACATTTTAAATTGCCGCATTGAATTTTTAAATAATCAATTAGTTGGTAGATGATTGCAAGGGAAAATTGAATTTGTATGTTAATTGAGAGTTAATTGATCAAATATTAATTAAACATACTATTTTTGGGTGGCTAAGACATCTATAAAAGGGGTGTGAAATACTAGCTTATATTATACAAAACCAATATCTCTTCCACACTTTCACAATTGACCTAAAAGAAACATTATGTAGCAAAATAGTTCGTCACAGCTGCAATTTGACGATTCGAGAAAATATATTTTTTCAATCCGACCTCATATTCCGAAAAGTATATCAACGATTATGTACACTTTGAGCTCCAATATTTGTTCCAATCTATCATGATGAATTTTGGTGAAGAATAAGGATGACGCATATCTCATTCTAACAACGGTCTTCATTCTCCCGGAATATCTCTGTCCGTTCTCCTATTTTACAATATCCGAGATGATTAGAAGTGTAATTGTATATTATCATTATTAAATTATGGTCGTTTGATTTTAGGGCTTCAAAATAGGAAATATTTATGTAATTGTTTTATTCATATATTAAATTAATATATTCTTCTAAATACATAATCGATTATTTTATACAATATTCTTAAAAAATAAATATATAATAAAACATCTATATTTTGTAACATAGAAAATTTTCTATTATTATAGATCGATTTTTATTTATTAATATAAAGAGAAATAGATTACCCGTGCATCGCACGGGCACAACACTAGTTAATTTACAAGACATTAATCCATTAATTTATAAAATTTATAAGGACACGTGATTAGGGTTATAGAGACGTGGGCCATAGACTTTGATTTTTAGCCCAAGTTAAATACCAAATTACATCACCTTTTATTTACGACTTGCGCTAAGTTTCCAATTATATACTCCTTTCATCCCACTAAATATGACACACTTATTATTTTGGATTGTCCCATTTATAATAGCACAAGCCAAATAAGGAAATAATTTTACCTTGAAAAATGTCTTTAATTTAGTGGGTTACACCGGGATGAGATCCTCTATCCCACAATTTTTGTGTGTCATCCTGTGCCACTATGAATTTTGATACTTTTTAATAATGTTTATTATAAAATAAAATTTTATTATGTCATAATACATCACGATTAACATTTATAGCAAAAAATAGAATTTTTAAAAATTATATACCATATTTTTTGAATAACCAACCAAAATAAGTATTTTTTGAAAATTCTATTTTTTTGTTATAAATATTAATCATGTTGTATTATGACATAATAAAAATTTATTTTATAATAAATATTATTAAAAAATATTAAAATTCGTAGTGGCACACGGAAGTTGTGGGATAGAGGATCTCATCCCGGTTACACCACTTTACACATAAAATATCATTTTTCTTAATCTCCGTGTCGAAAAGTATGGTGTCATGATTAATGGGACGGATGGAATACTATTTTAGTCTAGAGCCCCAATTTCTAATATAGCTGGAAGAAATATATTATTATTGAAAGGGCTTGTGTTGATCTCATACTTGAAATTATCTAGTAAGATATAGTCGGATACTTGGATGTCAACCATTTCGTGAGGGTTTATTTTAGGGAAAACTGCAAATTAAATCACGAACTTTACTCTAATTTGCAATTACAACATGACTTTTGGATTTTTGCAATTAAATACACAAATTTTCAATTTTTTGCAATTACAACATGGGTGTTTTTTTCGGCGAATGAAAAATCGAATCAACACCGAATTTATCTGGCGAGGACATGGGTGTTTTTTTATAAATTGTTACTAAACTATGGTGCTTATATCAAATTGGTTACTGAACTTTAATTTGAATCAAATTAGTTATTGAACTTATAATTTTGTCTCTTTTAAGGTATTTTATCAACTTTTATGATAATTTTATTCCACTTAGCAAGTAAAATGCCACATAAATTCCTTATTTAAATTAACTCATTAAACTATTTTCCACGTCATACTATCCAATATTGATAATAATTAAATAAAAACTTATAATATACTAATAACTTTAAATAAACAAGAACAGAAAGATTGGGACATATTGAATCATTGATGCTATCCCAAATACTGAACGAGACGCCTTCTTCTCGGATTTTTTTATTTTTTTTTATTTTTTATTGTGAAGTTTTCCCTCTCTCTCTTTTTTTTTTTTTTTTGTGATTTAGGGACTGAAGTGAATTTGATAAAGCCAAGAAGTAAAGTGAATCAATATAATTGGCTTTATAAGATTAAGTTTCTCAATCACAACCAAGAAAAAGAGAACCTACATTCTATATAGAAGAAGTAATTTAGAGGTCGTCTGGTTCTGGTAGCACCAATTCGTTAATCGGAGAAATGTTTATTAGAGTTACGATATTTTTTTTTATGAATTTCTCTTATTTTGAATAATATGATGTGACAAATCGTTTAATAAATTAATTTAAAGGGGTATTAGTCAATTATAGCCCCACCTTTGCATCCGCAATTACGTTATAGTTCAACCTTTCAATAATATAGAAATATAGCTGACCTTTGCACCGTTAAATCATTTATGACCCGGTTAACTAACGATCGTTGTCTCGTGTTGACGTGGACAAACGGATATGACGTGTCCGTTAAAAATGCCAACAAGATAATAAAATAATAAGGTTTATTAGTCACTTATAGCCAACTTTTCCATATACTATAACTTTATAGCCCGATCTTTCAAAAATATCAAATATAGCCCAAAAATTATTCCTTCATTATATTTATGGCCCGATTAATAATAATAGATAAAAAAGTTGAAAATTAACACAAATTTGCCACTTCTAAACTCTCGTATCACAGTGATTCTCCGAATATTTTTTTCTCATTTTCTCGACAAAGTATTAATTTTTCTCATTCCCCGAGTTAAGAAAATGAGAATAATTTTGTTTTCCCTTATTTTCTCACATAATCATTCTTCGTATTTCCTTTGTTGAGAAAATGAGAAAAATTATTCGAATAATGATTATGTGATACGAGAGTTTAGAAGTGGCAAATTTTTGTGTTAATTTTCAATTTTTATCTATTATTTGTTTTTTTTAAAAAAATTATTAAATTTAGTTCAAAAATCATTCTCCGTTATAAAAAAATTAAAAATTGTCCTAATTTGCATGTGTTTCCGCCTTTTCACTTGAGAAAGAATAATAAAGATGTTAAAGATAGATTTTGATTTGTTACAGAAATACATTGTTTTTTTCCATAACAATTATAGTTCTCTTTTTCTCATTACTTGATGAGAGAGTTTCAAATCTTGTGGAATCAAAATGAGTAGATGTATGAGTACATTGTTGAGAGACAAGTTTCAATTGAAAAGAAATTTTATTTCAAAAGAATCTTTTATTTTAAGTACATTGTAGATCTAAATATAGTTCATGAAATGATTAAACATCCAACTGAATTAGAAATACGAATTAAGGCATTGCAAATTTGTAACAAAAAGTAATTACTTTAAATAATTGGTGTAGAGTATATATTTCTTCCCCACTTTTCGATATTTACAGTATATATTTACCCTTTCCTACACAATGGTATCTTGGTAATTTTACATACTGAAACAACCCTTGGCGCCTGATTTCACCGCAACCTTAACCGGCGGAGCCGTCTCAGCGAAGCCGGTGGCCTCCCACCGCCGCCGCGCCGACGGCCGCGGCAAATTCTCCGGCACGATCGTCTCAAGCGAGTTTATCCGCCACGGCAGGCAAGCTCTCTTGTCGCTCCACCTCGGAGCCCCAACCGCCATCGCCGACGATTGCATATCCATCGCCATAGCGAAATCGCCGGCGGCGAGGCCGATTACCGCGCACGTTAGCCCCAGCGCACATCGATTCCTCCATGATCGCTCCTTCAGAGATGGAGAGCTGCTTAAAACACAATTCGATCAGGTAAAATTGATAATTGATCTGCGAAATTAGATCGTAATTCAGCATCGTTACTCACCATGAAAGTTGCGGCGATGTTGAAATTGGGGAAGAAGGCGTTGTTGTTGGAGGAGCGGGAAAATTGAGGGAGCAGTAGCTTGAATTTACCATTATTGCTCTGTTTTTCGGTAGATATTTTTGGTTGAAGAAATTATAGAGTGGAATTGCACGCCAACTGTTTGTGATTTTGTTCGCTCTTATATAGAGAGAGTTTTGGAGACGAAGATCTTTCTTTTGCTTAATACTATATTTCATTTATAAATAAGTGCTTCGAATTTTCGAAGTTGTACTTTTGCATATAAATGTAGTACATGTTCCAAATATACAACATAAAAAAACAAAAAATACTTAATTGTCACGTTCTACAAAACTACAAATGATCTGTTCTAACTTCTAATATTCAAACTCTTCTTGTGGCAGTTTTTTGAGACTGATTTTGTATGAATTCCACATGTTAGATACTACTATATCTAAATCGGCTAACTACTTACTCTATTGTTTTAATTCAATAAAATATTTGAAAAATTGTTAGCTTTCTACCTCATAATGACTTTTTTAGCCAGAATCTTAAAAGTTTACGAATATAATTTGTACTTATCTTCATTGTTCACTTAACAATCCGTGTCAAATTTTGCGATCGATTAAAGTTAATTAGAACACTAAGAAACTAATGTGTCTAAGAGGGGTCCGACGGCTTGCACAGTGGGCTCCTCGTCAGTTTTCGGCAAAAAATAGGACATTCGCTATTAAGTGAACGACATATATAAATACATGATAATACAATTTTTTTTTTTTAAATAGAAAGTTAGTTTGTGAATGTGTACAAATAGAGTTCCTAACGTGCAAAATGCAGCAACAGTGATGTGCTTTTATTTATTTGACTGCTAATTAATCCTTTTCCTACTCTTGTTATCATTTTTCACTCATTCTAAATTTCAATATTTCATAACTTGTACTACTTCCCACCTAACTCCTCTATTCTTCCAATGATTTGGGAGGAAAGCTCAACTACTTTTTATTCTCTCTTCTATTATTAAAAGAGTCGCTATTTTCTGATGAATATGAAGTCTTTTAAAATAATCAAAATATTCACGTTTTTACATATTTTTAGTAGTTGCATTAGTTTAATTGCATGGAATATTGCATATTTGTATTCACAAGACTATTTAATATATTTGTCAATTACAATGAGAAAAGATAGCCAGCTATTAATAAATAAATAAAAGTATCCATTTACAAGGTAAATGAACAATTTTACTATTATTGTAATAAAATAAAAAATAAAAACAAAGTCCTTAGTTACCTTGTATTCATGAACCATGATCGTTACGCTGACATTTCCTGTCTCATAATTTCTTCTAGATTTCGAAATTATTTTATATGTTGCTTTAGCATAATTTTCAACATTTTTTCTTATAAAAAAAGCATAATTTTCGACAAACCAGGAGTCCAGAGTGGGCCCATCTTGGTAATGGGCTTTTATTACACTAATTTTACATTGGGCTAGAGTTGGCCGACTGCTCTTTTCTATTCAATCACGTTGTCTGCATGTACTTCCATTAAATTGGTTATATTTATTACTATGTCATTTATTTATAAATTAATTGGTCAAAATTTGTTTTCTAGATGTTCTAATTTTTCTTTTATCTCTTACAAAAAAACCTTTTGCAATATTAAAATTTGTTAGTAATAAAGTTTGTTGATTTATCACTGCTTTTAATCTAATAAGTAGCATTTGTGTTCTTTTACTTTCTTACATATAATTATATAATAATGCAAAACCATATGGATATTACTAATTAGTACAAATTTTGGATCTTCCAAATGCAATATAAGATTTCCTTTGTTTAAAGATGGCTCGTGAATGCTCTAACATCCAACTATCCAACGAAAATATTCAGAAATGAGATCACACAAGCCTTTTAAATAGTTCTATCTTCCAACTAAATTGAAAACGAATTTAGACGTATTGCACTAAACAAATAAGAAGCGGAACATCCCGGGATTAAATATATACATCACTTTATTTAAGTTCAAATTCCATTCTCATTCTGACCACATTATTTTATGATATTTTCATTTATGTGAATAAAAATTCGATTTATGAAAAAATAACATATTGAGCTTTGATTGTTAGGTAATTTGTAAAATTAATGATGTCAATTATATTTTATTAGGTATTAGCGATTAAAAAGATATAAAAAAATAAGATTAAATATGATTGGACCTCACATAGCACATCATTCCTCAATAAATCAACTAAAATTTTATTTTAAAGATGAATATCCATTTTATTATTATTTCACTTTAAATGTTAAGATAAATTTAGTTATTTATTCAATAACAAATGTCAAATATGTCCCACAGATTGAATTAAAAATATAAATGAATATTATGAATAAATATAGAAAATGAAGAAAAGTATATATTACTTATATAATGTATATTGAACATTTAATATATTTCTATGATTCACAAAGACACAATTAAATGTAAATTTATATAAAATGATCATATACGTAATATCCTTTAACAAATTACACACGTAACAAAAACTAAATGTTATGAAAATACTTCTTAGATTAGTACAGTATAAGTCTAAAAAATATCTATATTATTTTAAGAGAAATTTTTAAATAATTAATTATCATCATTGGATAAAAATGTATTGACAAGTCTTGATTATTGATTTGACAGGTTACAATTATAAAATGAACTCATCCTTATTTGCATAGTATGAAATCTATTATACCTATATAGTATAGTATAAAAAAGTAAGTTCATAATATCTAAAATTTATGTAGAATATCTAAAGCTTTAAATTTATAAATAACTTAATTTTATTATAAGTGTCTTCAATGATCATACTATTATTAAAGCCGAATCCAAATACTGTTGGTGCGAGAGAGCTAATCGAACGAACGGGAGGCGTATCGAAGAAAGAAGAACTAGGCATTAGCCGCATTAAGGACCTAGATGCACCCGCTTCCCTCGACTATCGATTCCCGAACAAGATCTATGAATAGATCTAGACTATCTTCTATCCGGATAGACATGTCCCTTACGAGCGACTACGCCGATCTTTATATATTTCCCACTATTTCTTTGTTCCAACATGCCTTTATCTATGGTAGACGGGTGCGCACAATACTCTTTATTCTATGATGGGAAAATCCCGATAGTTCGCAAGAGCTTCCTTTTGCTCCATTTTCTATTCAAGATTTTCCCATACATGGATATGCCCTCCTTATGTAGGAAATTGGTATGGATTTTTCTTTATTTTCTTACGATGAAACTGAACTTGAAGTCTTGCGCTGCACTCGCTTAAGTACCAATATGCAATGGTGGATTGATACCATTTTCTATGGCAGAAGTTCTTGAATAAGGAAAGGATTTGCCGATCAAGGTTGCCCGAGCCAACAAGTCGTTCGGTTAGAAAGCACTAGCGGTCTGATTTTCAAATTGATTTCAAATTAATTTTGATTTCAATGGAAATTTTGTAGTTTCTTCAAAATTAATGATTTATTATATAATAGAAAATTTAAATTAAATCAAATTAATTATACAAAAATTAAATTAAATTAAATTAAATTAGTTATACATAAATAAATAATCTTTATTATATTAAAGCATGAACTCCAATTTAAAATTAATATGAATTTTGTGTAGTACCTTCATGCTCAGTCTTTTCCCTTTTTGTTAATTCTTTATTTCTCAAAATTTGTTGTTTCGCTTGGTGAAACTCGTGGATATTAAATTAAAGACCGCAAAAAGAATTATAATTTGATAGATGAATAAATAAAACGAATAAATTATAATCATTTCGGAACAAATAAAATGTAACTCTCTCTCTCTCCCCGTCTAATTCTTATTAATAATATTAATTTTATATCTAATTTCAATTATTTTCATGTTTTGATAAAGCTGATGAATAGTTGTGTCAATTATTTTTTATTCGATTAAGACTAAAAAATATAATGTTTAAAACATAGTAGTATCATTTTTGGAATATGCAAAAATGTACGTAGAAAATCGATCGGTGTAGTCTACTTTAAGAAATTTTTGGATATGTGGAGAAATTTCAAAATTTAAAATTTGTGTTTTACTTTAAAATTTTGATTTTTGGCATCTAAAAAAATTCGTGCATCGCACGTTGGCAAATGCTAGTAATACAAAATAAAGGAACAACAATACTCCATAGATTAAATTCGAAGAACGATGTCATTATTACCTTTTCAAAATAAGTACGTTCTTGTGATATATAGTTTGAAAAATGAATTCAGAAACAAAAACTAAAAAAAATAAAGATGTATTAAGGATGGTCTTGTGATATATAGTTCGAAGAACGAATTCAGAAACAAAAACTGAAAAAAATAAATAAAGACCTATTAAGCGATGGTATGGGTTTTGTGCATTTCATCTTAATTTATTTGAATTTCATCTTTTTATTTTCTTTGTGGTATTGTTTTGCAGCATTTTCGGAGTCGTTCCGCACCAATTAACAACCCCTCCCACTAATCTCGGTAATTTTTTTTTTTTTTATAATTAAATGAAGAAATTTTAAAAGCCGCGTCACGGAGGACTCGAACCCGGGACCTTTGGCCCCGGACATTAACCTCCTACCACTAGGCCAACACACACAC
>JAYJMF010000028.1:1665799-1680455 GCA_036873715.1 Salvia sclarea
GGGAAAATGATGGAAAAGATGGAAAAATATTGCATTTCCACCCTTTTCCTCAATTTTCCTTCAAAGAGAACGGAGCCCAGAGAGAAACATAAGATAAAAAGGGTGGGGACCACCAAAATGTGATAAAAATTTTCCCTGTTTTCTTATCCTTCATTTTCTAAGGATAAATTTTCCTTGAATGAGAATGGAGCCTGAATGGATAACATAAGTATTTTTCCTTCCTCAAATTGCAAACAACTAGAGGCTACATAACAAATTTATTTGGATTAATGGTGTGTTATATCTTTAGTTGTAATATTATTATCATGAAGAATTTTACCTTTTTGTCTATAGAAAATGAATTTTACCCTTTCTCGTTCATTTTTTTCACTCCAATAAGGGAAAATATTATCACGCTGGCAACTCACGATAATATTATCACTTATTGAAATGAAAATGAAGAATAAGAAATGATAAAATTCTTTTTCATAGACATGAATTGGTAAAAAAGGGAAAATTTTAAAGAGTTACTAGTATTTTCTTTTCTCTCATTTTTGCACGATAATTTTAACCAAAACATATATTCTTTACTTTTTATGGGTGAAATGAAAAGAAAATTGTGATGCATATATTTCGTGTACGAAGGGAGTATCATGTATTCCAAATTTAAATTAGTAAAATGGTGACGTCAGTTCTCTAAATTCGTTTCCAAAATTTTGTTCAATAACTCCACCTAATCAATATGACAAGTTGCTCAAATTCTGCAATTTCAAATTTTCAACTTCTACCGATTTGTTTCAATTAAAATACTTTTTAGGCCATTAAATTCTTTTACTCTATATATATCGTCGTACACTGCAGATTGCAGAAGTCTCATTCTTGACTAGAAAAATTCCTTCTAACATTCTTGGCCAAAAAAATACTTTAGGTCGGTCAAATTGAAATATCAGAGTATATAATTGTAATTTCTTCAGATGAAAGATTAGTTCTTTTGTAGAGGTTAGGACCAATCGCAATTTGTCTCATTAGGAATAAGGACTTAGGAAAATGGAAGTATTTGAATAATTTAGACAAAAATTGGATGAGGCAAACAAGCAGTTTTTGACTCTTTATTTACTTGGGTAAATTGATTGTAAAATCATAAATTATTGGTAAATTCTGATTTTTCCCATAAACTATAAAATTAGTGGCTAAAATCATAATCTTTTAACGTTTCCTGAATTTCCCACAAATTCAAATTCCGGCCAAATAAAAACTGACGTGTCGTCGGATTTGTTGACGTGACGCTATTTTCCGACGTTGAAAATGGGTTAGTTTGACAAATTGGCTGTAAAACCATAAACTATAGATAAATTCTGATTTTTCCCATAAGCTATAAAAAATTTGTAGATAAATACATACACTATTAATATTTCCTAAATTTCTCCAAATTACAATTTCGACCAAATTGAAACAAATGTACGTAGCACTATTTTCCGCCGTCCAAAAAACGTATTTTTGTAATTCTAGTGTCGTCCAAAAAACGTAATTTTGTACGTAGCATTAGTTTCCGCCTCGATGGTCAAATATATATTTCATTCATTCTCTTCCCCTCCCTTTATATATTCAATTTTTATGGGGGAGAGAGAGGACACTATACTTACAAAATTAACTTTTTTTTATGGCGAAAAAATAGTGCTACATACGTTTGTTTCAATTTGGTCGAAATTGTAATTTAGGGAAAATTTAGGAAAAATTTTATAGCTTATGGAAAAAACCGGAATTTATCATAAGTTTATGGTTTTACAGTTAATTTGCCAAACTAAGCCATTTTGGACGCCGGAAAATAGCGTCACGTCAACAAATCCGACGCCACGTCAGTTTCAATTTGGCCGAAATTTGAATTCGGGGGAAATTTAGGAAATGTTAAAATATTACTCCCTCCGTCCCATTAGTATTGACACCTTACTTTTGGGCACGAAAATTAAGGATGTGGTATTTTTGTGTATAAAATGGTGGGCTCCACTAAGTTGACTAGTTTTTTGAAGGGAAAATGCTTACCTTTTTTAGTATGTGCCATTATTAATGGAACAAATTAAAAAGGAAATGGTGCCAATACTAATGGGACGGAGGGAGTATGATTTTAGCCACCAAATTTATAATTTATGGGAAAAATCAGAATTTATCAATAGTTTATGATTTTACAACCAATTTGCCCTATTTACATTAGGCGTGTTTTCTTTATTTATAAATTTGTCATTAAAAAGTAAGGATAAAAAAAGTTAGTGGTTTCCATTTTCCTATAACATATTTAATAAGGTGGAAAACATTATTCATATCAAAATTCTCATAATAGTACTCTTTATCTACAATTAAAATGAAAAAGAGGAAAAAGAGCTGTCCCAAATTTTCTTTTTCCATTATGATCGGATTTTGTTTTTCATTCTACAAACATATGAAAAGGGTGAAAAAGAGGAATATTTATTTTCCACAATTTTTCTTTAAAAAAAAAAACACAACCTAGAAAGGAAATTCCTACAATGTCTAATCCACGCCTAAAACATAACGCGTTCAATTGTTTCATTGGGTGATGGAGAGAGATTATTTCATAACTAAAGATTATGATTTCGAAACTCACAAACTTCTTCAAATTCAAGGTCGAAATATCCAATGTGCATGATATCATTTTGAATATTTTACAAAATGGAATAAAAATTTATAAAATAAACTCGATTAGCCAACTTTAGGGAGATTAACACAATTTGATTTAGACATGAATTATTTTGAATAGAAAGAAATAGTGCTGCCCTATTCTCATCTCGGCCCAATTCGGTTCCGGTAGCCTAATTAGGCCCAATATCTAGCCTACTTATATTGGGCTATTGGGCCGAACCCCAACTTGACTTTCAGCATAATATATTCTTATATAGATAACTAATGATTGCCACTCAACTCTAACTTACATATAGATATATAATAGGAGGTTGATTAAGGGCATGTTTACTTTGGGTGTATTGATAGCTTAAATGTATATAATGTACTTAATTTTCGAAATGTTATATGATATACAGTTTTTAAAGTTGTGTAATTCATAGAAAGTATATCAAATTCTCGTTTTGTATATCAACTTTAAAATCCGCCTATAAATTACTGAACTATTGATTTTTTTTTTCTCATTTTGCTTCCAATCACAATTTTGGCTTATAATAACGAACCTCTAATTGCAAAGAACGACGTCATTTCCGCCACACCTAATAACACGACGTCATTCCTTGCTGGTGCGACGCATTTTAATTATGTCCCGTCAAATTTTATGTCATACTATTACTTAAGCCGAAATTATGATTGAAAGCAAAATGAGAAAAAAAATCAATAGTTTAATAATTTACGGACGGTTTTTAAAGTTGGTATGCAAAACGAGATTTTGATGAAAGTTTGATATTTTCATGCCAATAACTCTATATCAAATTATATGTTCTTTATGTATTCAAGCTACCACCTAATTTAGTCACTAGATTATTATCCACAAATTTCACCAAATAGAAGGAGACGATATCTGCAAACTCCAGTAAATTAATTAATGAATTAACGTGCATCACGTGAATTCCAGAATAAATGGTGTGTGACCGTGAATATAAAAAATTAAAATATTTGAGATGTGAAACACGATTTCTGAATTTGATTCTGTAATTAAGCAGAACGCCTTCGGCACGTGAAGAATTTTATTTTGGAAGAAAATGTTAAAAATATGGTATGTGGACTTGCTTGTTGAAGATGTGTCGTACAAGAAAACCAGATTTCTATGTCAAAATTTAGACTTTTAGCAGTCTAATATTGGACCATTTTATGTTTGAACTGCATGTTTTTCCCACCACATATTAATTCTTTCATTTTTTTCCTTTTTTCTTATATACGTTCTGAAACACAAAACACAAATGCAAAACTTTGGCACGGCCAAATAATTTAATTAGGATAGATGAATTTTTAGTTTAGAGATTTATTAATCTTCAACTAAAGTTTATTTATTACAATGATTAAATAATCAGGAAGAATGGATCCTACATATATAAATAAATTATACTAGTATAACTCAATTTCTCATAGAGTTGAAAGAATCATCGTCTTAATTAGATTAGTCAAAATTGGATCTACATAACATTTCTAAGTCCTAACTATCAACTTCAACAAGCCTACGTACTACGTTGTTGGAAATTTATTGCAATCGAATTGAATTACCTAAAATTTCAGTAGAATTCTATAGAATTGAATTAAATGAAATTTGAAACAGAAATGTAAGGGAATCATCATTAATATATATACCATACAAAATGCTTTTGACTACGCGTAAATTTGGAAAACTAATGGAAATTTTGTTCTGCCACAACCAAATCAAAGCTATCACGGACCCCAGATTATACGCTTAAAATGAATGTCAACTAACATAATAAGATAAAAAAAAATATGGATTTTTCGTGGAAAATAATATACAACATTCAATTTAATTTGCATTTTTACAATATATTTGAAATTTTGTAAATGTAACAACACCTTCTAATTCTTTTTAGGGGATACCTAATTCTTTTCTACGTAGTTATCAAGATATCCCCAAATTCTTCAGCTAAGTTTGTCAAAATGCATGCGACGTTACTGAAAATATTGTGGTCCTTATTTGTCGTTGAAAAATCCGAATAGAACTTTTGTTCTGTTTTGTTTTTAGCTTCTAGCAATTAACCCTAAAAAATACTTCCAAAATATCATTTTTTTAATTTAAAATGTGTATTTCACTTCTTAGAAGACCTTATAAGATAGAAGGGTGATACACATTTATATATTATTGAGACATGACCATTTACCAGAATAATTAATATAAAATAAAAATGGTGACATCGACACTTTTTACAAATGCGATTTTTTAATTTATTGCATTTATTTGTTGCATCGTCTATTATATAAATAAATGGATGACATGTTGCAAATCCTAAGGTTTAGAAATTCCAAAGTTAGGGTATATATATTTTTTCCTTATATAAATATGAGATCCTAAATTATTAATATCGCCATATATCAATCATCCATAAATGCAATAGAAAATGTCCCACACAAATTATTACATCCAAACTCCACTTTTTTTTTTTTTTGAAGTGGTTACATTCACATATCATAACAATTAAAGCTCAACACCGCACGCAGGCGGGATCACTAGAATGCACAAAGACAGGATAACAACCCGCACGCAAGCGGGATAACTACACCCACAAAGGAGTGACAACTACTCGGTAAAGTGTCCCCATTATAAAATTCAATAAATCATATTAAATGACTTGAAATAATGTGATTCCATTTGGTAATTTCATAAACATCAACGTAACTCGGCTTTGGACTATAATTTCCAGCAGCAAGAAAATTGAAAAACCAATAAATTCCAGTCAACAAACAGCGTGAAGCTCCACGAAAATTCTCCATGCTTATTCTATATAAAGGTGAATCGTTCCACCAAATTACATGCATTGCAGCAAGAAATTCAATTACAATTTAAGTGAATTGAATCAAATAAGCAGTTCTTATATTTCATTTACACTAGCATAAGTTATCCAATTTCCCACATTAATTAAATTAATCCAAGATTAATGGCCTCTGCCGGCGTTCAAAATTTCGTAGCCAACCCGCCGGAGATGGTTTGCCGGCCATCGGCCAATTTCTCCCCGAGCATATGGGGCGATCTCTTCGTTTCACCTTCCGTCAATCATAATAATCAGGTACCGTCTATCCCAATATTATTCATGCACGTCACTGATATCGGATAAAATTTGATATTATTATATCGGATTTTTTTAATATTATCCGATATAATAATACCAAATATTATCAAATATGCGCGACGTGCATGAATAATACTGTATATATGTAAAAAAATAGTTGATAATTAATAGAGGATCTCGTGTGGTATACATGTGTTTCTATTCATGCACATGCATGCATGCATTTATTTATTTTTATTTCTTTTATTATTGTTAATTTTTTAAGGGGGTGAGTTAATCGTGTTCTTGATTAATACTGACAGTTTTGTGGAGAAGAAATTGAAGCATTGAAGGAGGAAGTGAGGAAGATGATCGTGGCGACGGAATCGAGCATGAAAGAGAAGTTGAAGTTGATCGATAGCGTCGAACGCCTTGGGATTTCATATCATTTTGAAAAGGAAATTGATGAACAAATTCAGATAATTCATCATGCATATCCAGAATTAATGAAAGAAGACGACGATCTGCACATTGTTGCTATGTGTTTTAGGTTGCTTAGACAACATGGCTGCAACATTTCCTCCGGTAATTAATAAATTAAAATGTGACCATGTTCAATTTAATTTGCTAACAGTTAATAATACATCGAAATAGTCACTTTCATATCTTAAAACTAAAATTAGCCACTTTTGGTTTATTGTGCCGTTTTGCCTTTAATTTGCGAATTAAAGACTAAATTCACAGTCAAGAATAAGCTTGTGAATTGTCCTATTTTAATAATTTTTATATTAGTGGCTAATTTTTTTCTTTATTATCTTAAAATGGTTATTCTATTAAATTATTATTGTTGGCTGATGCATGCATTAACCTATATAGGTATCTTCGAGAAATTTAAAGGAGATGATGGGAAATTGAAGAATGATTTGAAGGATGATGATGAGGGCATGTTGAGCCTATACGAAGCCGCAAATTTGAGGACACACGGCGAAGAAGTTCTCGACGAGGCGCTTGTTTTTGCGACGGCTCATCTTGAGTCCGTCGCTCCATTCTTGAGCTCTCCGCTCAAGGAAAGAGTCGAGCACGCCTTGGAGCAGTGCCTGCAACGAGGCGTGCCTAGGGTCGAGGCTCGGCGTTACATCGAGCTATACCAAGAGGTCGAATCGAGGAATGATGCCTTGCTAAGGTTGGCTAAATTGGACTTCAATTTGCTCCAAGTGTTGCATAGACAAGAACTTGGTGAATTGTCTAGGTATGTACATATGTAGTTAATTAGTTAATTGTCTAGGTATGTATACTTGTAATTGATATTAATGTGTTTGGGGTTATTTAATTAATCTTTGATTGATGGTATATATATTATATAGGTGGTGGAAAGAGTTGGACCTTGTTTCGAAGCTTTCTTATGCAAGAGATAGAATGGTGGAGTGTTATTTTTGGACATTGGGGGTTTATTATGAGCCTCAATATTCTCGAGCTCGAATTATATTGGCCAAAACTATTGCTATGATATCTGTCATTGATGATACATATGATTCGTATGGTACCGTTGATGAGCTTCAAATTTTCACAGATGCTGTAGAAAGGTATATATTTAATTCACATCAGATTCATGCCTTCCACGTCAGGATTTCGAACCCCAAAAATCGTTTGTTTAAGGTTTTTGAGGTGCAACCATTAATTAATTCCATGTAATATATTTTAAAATATATTGTTTCTCTTTGTATATTTAGATGGGATTTGAAAGAAATAGAGACATTACCAGACTACATGAAGATATGCTACAAAGCTCTTCTAGACCTCTATGATGAATACGAGAAGGAATTAAAGCTACAAGGAAGATCATTTGCGGTTAATTATGCAAAATCCAAAGTATGAACATATATATCCTATTAATAATTTTCCAACTATTAAGATCATGATCACCAGTTATTAATAAGTGAAATTGTTACGTTTGAAAATAGATGCAAGAGATTATAAGAAGCTACAACATAGAGGCGAAGTGGTTCATTGAAGAAGGCTACATGCCTTCATTTAGTGATTACATGAAAAATGGCTTCATCACGAGCACCTACTACTTGCTCGCAGCCACGTCATTCCTCGGGATCGCCTCAGCCACCAACGAGGCCTTCGATTGGCTCATCAAGAAGCCGAGGATCCAAGTAGCTAACGTCACTATATGTCGCGTTATTGATGATGTGGCAACCTATGAGGTACGCACAATAAGTCATGGACAAAATATAATCTAATAAACCCAAACTAGATGTGGACCCCATACATTCTCATTGGAGACTTTGTCTAACGTGACATATTTTTTTTTTTCTTCTGGGATTGTTGCTTAGATTGAGAAGAAAAGAGGGCAAAGCGCAACGGGCATCGAGTGCTACATGAAGGATCATGGAGTGAGTGAGGAGGAGGCAATGGAGGAGTTCAAGAAGATGGCTGAGAATGCATGGAAGGATATGAATGGTGAGATCTTGAAGGAGAAATCGGTCTCGATGGAGATTTTGAAGAGGATTGTGAATCTTTCTCGATTGATCGATGTTGTTTATAAGCATAATCAAGATGGCTACACACATCCTGAGAAAGTGTTGAAGCCCCTCGTTACTGCATTGCTCGTTGACTCGTTCAGCTAATCTTGACACGTTGTCGTTTCATGATCTTGTGTTATTCGTTGAATACCACATTCAATTCATTAGGAAGTTAATTCATTGTTGTGTCTGTAATGGTCAGGTGTTTTCATTTTTAGGGTGGCTTCAATAAGTTCACTTGCATTTTGTATTCACTGAAATAAGTTCAAATATTTAAGCCGAACGTTTCTATGTTTCATCTTTTGTCATCTTCCTTATGTAATTATATGTAGTGTGTGAGTGTGTGAAAATTAATTACTTCTAATGATCAATATATGTCGATCATGTACATTATTAGTACGTAGTAGACAATTTTTTGGCATCTTGTACTAATATTAATATATTATGAACAGAACGAAGTTAATTTGTATTGATATATCATTTGGACTAATTAAATAGACTCTACCAAATTAGCGCCTCAATTATCTTTCAAGAATTTTTACGTTATATATAATTCTAGAACATTTTTAAATATATAAATTTTTAATATTGATAAAATATGTATTCACAATATTTAAGTTTTAAAAATGGAGTAAGAAGTACATGTATGAACATACTTGTGAATCCTTTTTTGATAAATGTGAACAAATAGAAACATGCATGCGAATTTTAATCAAAATAAATTACTTAATTGTTGTGAACAAGGTAAAAGTGAATATAGAAAAAGGAGGAGGCACGGATTTGACCATTATTGATTGTACTAATCTTCCTTGAATATTTA
The DNA here is from genome assembly GCA_036873715.1 of Salvia sclarea. Classification (NCBI taxonomy): domain Eukaryota; kingdom Viridiplantae; phylum Streptophyta; class Magnoliopsida; order Lamiales; family Lamiaceae; genus Salvia; species Salvia sclarea. The sequence continues at coordinate 1,674,844 of JAYJMF010000028.1, forward strand.
AATTGTCAAAGTCGAATCCTAAACTCATAAGGACTTAGGAGAGTCAAAGTCCTTCCCATGCAAATTTGATTTTCTTCACAGGTCAACGGAGAAAACCCACTTTTAGCAAACCATATATAGTTTTTGAGGTCCAATAAAATAATAATATGTGGATAATTATTCTCATAGTCTCAAAAAATTCATATAAATATAATTGATCCTTTCTACACTTCTATCATTGGCCAATGTTAATTTAATTAGTAAAATAATACTAACTTAGTAGATAGGGACTACTAGCTTTGTCATATATAAAGTATATTTAATTAATTCAATTGGTTTATAGACCACATCTATCGGGACTATTCGGGTTTGGCCCAATTAGATGGAATTTTTCCAGGTAAGAAAATTGTTTCAAAGTCTCCATTCTTCTCCTTTTGGGATTATAAAAATTAGTACTATCAAAATTTTAAAATGGGTAATTCTATTCGTACCCCAATTTTACTATGTATGTCTCTTTCAAAATTAATAAAAAGTAATAATAAATTACTATTCTACCCCATAATCATAGAGTTAGTTTTTTTTACCATCTCACCACTTATTTCATTCCTTTCTTCTCCATTAGTTCAAGTAACTCCCACTCTAATCTCGAATTTTCACTTGTAATTATGTAATTTTTTTCATTAATTTTCTCAAACCCCAAATTCTCGATATTCCAAATAACTCAAATATGTGTATCTTCAAGCTCTACCCTTTAACTCCGTGGGCTCTTGTGGTTGAATCCCTCAATTTGATGGACACGTTTTTTATTAGAAGAGAGAGAAATAAACGTGAGGAAAGAATTGATTATTTCTTATGGGACTAGAATGGCAAATTTATTAATATTTAATATTATTTTAAAAAACAAGATCCTATAAATCATAAATGGAGGATATGATTATCAATTTTCAATCTGTTGGCCCAATGTCAGCAATCAATTCAGTGGAATAAACAATCAAAGAAAGAAATGAATTTCTCAATAAAATATACACTCTCCGTCTACCAAGAGTATATTGCTTGGTGGATTACTTTAGTTTTAATAAAAGTTTGTTGGTTAAAGACATGTTGACTTTTAATTAGGATAAATGGTAGTTATTTTTGTAAATACTCACTTTATGATGGGATTGAATTATAAGAATTACGCGTGGGATATAGTCCAAATAACACAAGCGATACACTTTTCCTGAACGCTAGAATAAAAAATGTGATATTGTTGAAGCCACCCAATAAAAAATTTGGAACACCCTCCTCACTTACGAGGTCTTTTAAGAGATGAGGGCCCAATTGTAATTGATATACATTCTTGATGAACAAATAAATTATAGGAGTAAATAAAAATAATTTTGCACAATATTTTATACGAATCGTGTCTTTTAATCAATATACTTGATCTCGTATTAGATACAATATCAGTTTATTCCACACTGACACTGACACACATCGATTACAAGCAAATTAGAAATATTTAAAAAAAAAAAAAAAATCAGGGCGGCGGCGGAGTGTATGGTGTGGCGACCAAATCGAGGCTAGCCTTTCTGGACGCGGCCAAGCCCACCTCAGACATATCCATATCCGCCGCCTTGATTCCCGGCGGCAGCTCCCAATCAAAGTGGTAGAGGAGTTGGGCCAATACAAACTCAACATTAGCCATCGAAAACGAAATTGCAGGGCAGATTCTCTTTCCCGCCCCAAACGGAATATACTCATAATGATTCCCCACGAAGTCAGCGGCGCCGATCCCCTCGAACCTCTCCGGTTCGAATCTCTCCGGTTGGCGCCAGTGCGCGGGGTCCCTCGCTAGCCGCCACACGTTGATGATGATGGCGGCGTTCTTGGGTATGTGGTAGCCGTCGATCTCGAGATCCTCACTGCAAGATCTCGTGAGTATCCCATTTGGAGGGTGCAGCCTCATCGATTCCTTTACTACTAGCTTCAGATAGGTTAGACTGGGAATCTCCGCCTCCTCGCGCCGGATCTCCGCCTGCGCTTTCGCCATCGCGCGCGGGTTCCGAACCAGCTCCGCCATCGCCCAATCCACCGCCGACGACATGGATTCTGTTCCGCCGGCAACCATGTTCTACAAAAAACACTAGTATAAGAAATATATACTCACTCTAGAGTATGCATTTTCCTTTCCTGGAAATGATTACTTTTTGTGTGTCTCATTTATTCTCTTATTTTAATATTTATTTATACCATTTTTACATTTTTTCAATACCTTTTTGTGGATCCATTCTCCATCAACATTATTTTTACCTTTAATAATATTTTTTTGTGGGATCCATATTCCATTATAACTCAAGTCAACTACTCCCTCCGTCCCAATTGTGTTGACACCTTATTTTTTGAGCACGGAGATTAAGGAAGAGGTGTTTTTGTTTGTAAAATGGTGGGATCCACTAAGTTGACTAATTTTTTAAGGCAAATTTTTTTACCCCTTTTAGTATGTGCCAACACAATTGGGACAAACTAAAATGGAAAGGGTGCCAACACAATTGGAACGGAGGAAGTACATTTTATTAAATCCTGCACCAGTCAAAACTATGAATACTCTTAAGGGACGGAATGGAGGGTGTAGTAAATAATCTGTTTTTTTTTTTTTTTTTTTTTTTTTTTTTTTTTTTTTTTTCAATTATAACACAATTGTGAGTTTGACATTTGAGGACGTGGGCTTTTTCAGTCATTTGACTTCTCATTTTTGATAATTCATTGAAAGGAAAACGTTGACCATATAGTAGGGAGTAGTTTGATGGTCGACTAGAAAGTTAAAAGCAACTAAAAAAATGAGATTTTTTATATGGGATTGCAGTTGATTTCAACATATAATTGTGTTCCAAGACCTACTTTTGCCAGAACGAAATGTGAATGTTCACAATTAATTTATGGGTCTAGTGTTTTTAAAAAGGTGAATATTTTAGGTTGACACGAAAAAAGACAGGCTAAAGTTATATCGGGGCTCCAATTGCAAAAAGAAATATAGATTGGGAATTAAATTCCAAACTCTTAAAAACGGTGTTAAAATTGGAAAATGGAGGATAAAATTGTGATTCATTTGGCCGTTTTTCATTTTTAAAAAAAGGCTTTAATTTTATGAACTTGTGAAATTAACTGTGTTTTGTGCGAATTGTTGTACAAATGTCTCAATCACCACCACACTCGATTCTAGGAGAATTGGATTATCCAAAATTTCATTCTCAAAATTTAGATAATCCATTTCCCGCCGAAAATCATAAAACAAAAGACGAAATCTCCTGTGAGAATATCCTTAAGTGAGGACACGTGTTGACCACATTAAATTAGAGTTCTATTGAATCTAAATTGGATGTGGTCTTGCCACGAGTCCTCACGGGAGACCACCTCCTAATTAAGAAAAGCTTACCCAGACGATAGCTTTGATGTTGTCGTCTGTGAGTGGAATCTGAAGGTCGCCGCTTTCCTGGAGCCGGAGCAGAACATCGAGGAAATCTTCAACCCCAAACTCGCCGTAGCCCTTCCCCGTGGCGGCTAGATTCTTCCTGTGCATATCAATCATGTAATCGGAAACCTTCTCCAATTCCCGCTTCTTCTGAAAAACGTCGTGCGCCCTCCAAGCAACGTGTTGGAGTGGCTCGAGCGAGGGGAATAGATCCGCCAGCTCGATGCTCCCAGCTGAGGCCATGATCCCCTTAATCGACCTGATCACGGCCGCCCTATCAATGGACACATTCCCAAAAACAGCCCTACTTGTAACCGAATTCATGAACCACGCGATCTCGCCTGTCAGGTCGAACAGAGCTCCACGCTTCGACCTAATCCGTTCCACGAGGAACGCGCCTTCGTCCCTCCTCACGTGCTCAAACGAGCGGACGTTTTTGGAGCTCAGCAGCTCCGTCATGCATATCTTGCGCATCTGCTTCCAGTAGTCCCCGTAGGGGGCGGTCACGAGGTCGGTGTATCCGTAGCTCAAGACCTCGTTGGCCATGGTTCCGGGCCTGTTGGCACACGCCGTGTCGTGAGTTTTGAGCACCTCCTTGACGAGCCGGGGTGAAGAGACGAGCGCCATCGAGAGCTCGCCTAGGTTAACGCGCATCAGTGGCCCATACGTGTCTGCCAGATCTCCGAGGACATAATGATAAGGAGGTGAGCGAATCAAGTAGGGCAGCAGGCCTATCAGGTGGAAGGGCGATGGCCCTGGGGGCGGCCTCTGACGCGACCACGGGCAGCGACAGACGACCTGTCTCGTCGTGGCCCAACCACCCTTAGCATTGGAATTCGGAGGCAATAACCAGCTAGCTCTTTGGCTCAACATTATAGTACTCGAATACGATATTATGTTTGAAATATTTCCTCTGTTTTTATTCCATGTTTGTGTCATATGTATAGATATTATTGATGCTTAATTAACATGAATCATGAGTGGCATAGTAGTGTCAATCAATTCATAAAATATTAAAATGAATTCAGACTTTGAGTGCTACAACGTTAAGAGTATAAATCAATTATTGATTTGAGTTAAATTGTTCATGTCACTAAGATATCATCGTATCTTTGTGAAAGTGAAACCTATTTGATGTAGGTGATTGACATGAAGAATAGGTCTACGACAGAAAACATAGTAAACTAATCTAGTAACCTAGAATAGAGATGTCGAGATTATGTACCGCAAAACGCGACTGGTTCTTCTATTTGATTGTCATAGAGATAAACGTCGGATGAGATTCTCTATCCCAAGCTCCATGTCCTATCTACCTGTCCCACTTTTTATTTTATTATTTTAATGATATTTATTACCAAATAAAAATTTGTTACTATACAATGAATTATAATTAATATTTATCACATAAAATTACAATTTGAAGAGAGTATATACTCTAATTTTAGAATAATCAAAATGAAATAATTATTTTTAACCAAAAAATTTCAATTTAAATATAAAAAATAAATATATACCTTAACATGGATGAGTGAACCTTAGTTAACGTATTGTAAAATTATAGGACATAATGGATCACGGAATTCGGCGGATGGGATCCTCTGTCCCACAATTTTTCGTGTGTCACCGTGTTACACTATGAATTTTACTATTTTTAATAATATTTGTCATAATTGGTTTTAAAAAAAAAATATTTGTCATAATTATAATTTTATTATTATATAAGACATCATGATTAATATTTATAACAAAAATTATAATTTTAAAAACTTATATACTATAGTTTTGAAATATTTTGATTAAAAAAATACTCATTTTGGTTAATTATTTAAAAAATATGGTATATAATTTTTTAATTTAATTTTTTGATATAAATGTTAATCATGTTGTATTATGACATAATAAAATTTTATTTTATAACAAATATTATGGAACGGAGGATTCCATCACAGAATTCGTAGTGGAATATGGTAACACACAGAAGATTGTTGAATAGAGGATCCCATCTTGAAATTCGGAACATAGGATCTCAAGTGGATAAACTCGAAGCGACACTTAAGTACATAAAATAGCATTTCTAAAAAAAAAAAAGGATTTAATTATCAAGTGGATAAACTCGAAGCGGCCTTTAAAATTTCTGTATTTAATTATCAAAAAAAAATATATATATATATATATATTGCAT
>JAYJMF010000028.1:1720395-1731023 GCA_036873715.1 Salvia sclarea
CTCTTCCATCACAGGCACTTCCTGCTCCACCTCCTGGACATATGGCCATCAGGAGCAAGGAGGTGAGTTCGATGTTTCCTTCATTTGTCATCTGATTGATGTTTTGAATGATCACTTCCTTTCATATTTGATCTAATGCTATACTTTTTATCTACCTTCAAATCTCATGATAATCCATTCTTGTGTTCTTGCCAGGGAGCAACTGTCATTTTGTCAGGTCCTTCTGGTCCCTCAGTCACTGCTGTTCCTACCCAAAACTCGGAATTGGTAAGTAATTTCATGCTTAGAGTTTGCACATTTTGGTTTATATTGCAAAAACATGCTAGTGGCAGTTTACAGTGGGTGAAGCCCCTGTAAATGGGAATTGTGGAGTTAGTGAGTTAGCTGCTTCTGTTCAACACAAATATGGGAGGAATAGGCAGTTTCTATGATGTTGACTAATACTGTGTAACAATTTCTTTCTTGGATGTGTAGGTACTCACACCAAATGTACCTGATATAAATGTTGCTCCTCCTGATGACGATCATCTCCAACATGTTATTGATACAATGGCTCTGTATGTTCTGGATGGGGGCTGTGCGTTTGAACAAGCAATAATGGAGCGAGGCCGTGGAAATCCTCTATTCAATTTTTTGTTTGAGCTTGGTTCTAAGGAACATACTTACTATGTGTGGAGGCTCTATTCATTTGCTCAGGTGAGCTTTTTGTAGTACCTTTTAGTTGCAAAAAAATTATTCTCTGGTGGTTATCTTATCTCGATAGCCCATTAAGAAGTTGGCTTTCTAGCTTGCTGGTGTTGCTCTTCTGTCGTTCGTCATTGTTCATTCTTTTCTTTCAACTGATGGGAGAATAGAGAGATAGAAAGCCAGTAATGCTCATGGATTTGGAGGATAGGTAGCTGCATTCATTCAGCAACAGATTTATTCCTAACCTCAATTAAGTTGTCCTGTCTTAGAGTTTTACCCATGAAGCATTCTCTACGCTCTATAGAACCAACTTTAGTGCCCCCCTTTTATTCAGTTCCAGTAGAAGTTGCTATTCTTTCTGGCATTTGGCTCGGTGGAACTACATGGTCTAATTATGGATAAGTACAGTAGTTTTTCGGTCAGCATGTATGCAATTTGGACTGAAGTCATGTGCATTTCTAAGTAACTCTATTCACATAATTTGAAGTAGGAACAGAGTTATGGTAGTATTGTTTCTTTTTTCTTTGGCTGCAATATGAAATATTTATAAGAGACATAGTTAATCCCATATTACTTCATATATATGAATAGATGGAAGTATTGATGTCAATTTACATCTGATTATTGTATGTGCAGGGTGATACACTACAGCGATGGCGAACAGAGCCTTTTATCATGATAACTGGTAGTGGAAGGTAAATGGAAATTTACTTTTTGTAAAACACACAAACTTCTGCATCTGTCTCATAAAACATAATTAGTGACTAATACATTGTATAATTTTCCCCTTTCATTGAACTCTTGAGTTTTGATTATGTATTTTTGTTCATGTCCTGCTGTTTTCATTTGAAGATGGATACCACCTTCATTACCAACAGCGAAAGTCCTGGAGCATGAAAAGGAAGCTGGAAGTACTTATGCTGCTGGCAAAAGCAAAGTACTTTCTAGTCCAGTCTTTGAATCTTTAATGTTTCATGAGTATTCAATTTTGAAATATGCTCATTTTGGATTATGCTGTACATATTTGTAAAGTATGTTTTATGCTCCATCTACTGATCCTTGACAGCGCGTGGAGATGGAACGGACGCTGACAGATACCCAAAGAGATGAATTTGAGGACATGCTACGTGCATTGACATTGGAGAGAAGGCAGATAAAAGAAGCCATGGGGTTTTCTCTAGACAATGCTGATGCTGCAGGAGAGGTAATTGCCGAAGCTTATGCTTATAGAGCAAGTTTGCTCGACTTGTTGCATGTGGAATTGCAACTCATGCATATCATGAGCACAGAGATTGGTTGCTTAGTGCAATAAACTGTAAGGAAACAAACAAGCAACACAAGACTTAAGCAGTGTTTACTGGAAGAAGCAGACTAAAGATAATGGGGCTTAAAGCATTATCTTAAAGAAACAGACTAAAGATGCTAATGTTGCTTATATATAAATATGTGCATTGTTGCATTTCAGGTGGTTGAAGTATTAACCGAGTCTTTGACTCTTAAAGAAACTCCAATTCCGACAAAAGTTGCTAGACTCATGCTAGTCTCGGACATCCTGCACAATAGCAGCGCTCCTGTGAAAAATGCTTCTGCATATCGTACCAAATTCGAAACAACTTTACCAGACATTATGGAAAGCTTTAATGACTTGTATCGTAGTGTAACTGGACGAATGACAGCTGAAGCCCTTAAGGTAATGCTCACCTAATTCGATATTTTGAAAACTTTGCCTCACTTCCCTCATCAGGATTTAAAGTTTCTCTTCTGACATTTCAGGAGCGAGTTTTAAAAGTTCTTCAAGTATGGGCCGACTGGTTTCTGTTTTCAGATGCATATGTCAATGGATTGCGAGCAACCTTTCTTCGATCGAGTAGCTCTGGTGTAGTTCCTTTCCATTCTATATGCGGCGATGCCCCTGAGCTAGAGAGGAAGGCTGGTTCCGCAGAAGCAGGCGATGGGGATAAGTTTAGCCAAGACGGTGCTTTAGCAATTGGTAAAGGAGCTGCCATGAGGGAGTTGTTGAATTTGCCCCTTACCGAGCTGGAAAGACGTTGCAGGCACAATGGATTATCTCTGGTTGGTGGAAGAGAAATGATGGTTGCTCGACTGCTTTATCTTGAAGAGGCGGAAAAGCAGAGAGGTTTCGAACTAGATGATGACTTAAAGTCTGCTCATAGCCAATCACGCTCAGGAAGATACCCAAGTGGACAGAAGGAACTAAACTCTGAAACGAATCCTCGGAAAATATCGGTAAGGGGTGGTAAAATGGACGATATGCAGTCAATGGGGAGAGGACCAATTCTTTTCCCCCAAAAAGATCATAACTTGCAACCCGACGTTAACAATAGTGAAGGAAAAAATGAACCGATTCTCCCATCCTCCAAGTGGGCTAGAGAGGATGAGGAAAGCGATGAAGAGCGTGATAGAAGTACTCGAGACCTGGGGTTGACGTATTCTTCTTCTGGTAGTGAAAATGCCGGTGATGCTGCATACAAAAGAGAGGAGCTGGAGCTAACTACTGATGCCAGTAATTCCGCGAATCTCGATAGTGGAATGAATGAAGAGCAGAGGTATCGCGTGCACTTCTTTCAGTACTTAACTTTACAAAATAATATTCGTTGTGAATTGAAATAGTCTTCTGTCTTATTTTGTGTCAGACAAAAAATGAGGCGTCTTGAGGTCGCTTTGATGGAATACCGCGAATCCCTTGAAGAACAGGGGATAAAGAATCCGGAAGAAATCGAGAGAAAAGTTGCTGTGCACAGGAGTCGACTGCAGGCCGAATATGGTCTAGTCGACCCAAATGCTCATGCTTCTGGCAGAAGTAAGTACTTAGATTTACAAGAGATTGTCAGTATATAAATTTTGTTCATATTCTGCCATACCCAACCACAAATGGCTTCTCACTGCCATTAATGATGTGAAATGTGTTGTCAATGTGAATTTTACCAAACTGCAGAGACATCATCTTCTGAGAGGAGGGACCCACGAGATGGTTCAGGCGAGCCATCAAAGAAGCGTCGCCGTAGCCAAAGTAGAAGCGAGAGCCCTCAGCGGAAATCATCCATCCGAGACAGAGAGAGGGAAAATGATGTGAATAGAGAGCGGGACAGACGGCGTGAGAGGGAGAGCAATCGTGAGAAGAGTGGCAGCAGGGAACGGGACGAGCACGACAGAGAACGGACTCGCGAGAGAGATCGAGATAGGGAAAGGGAAAGGGAAAGGAGAAGGGTGAAATGAGCTTAAGCATTTACAGTGTCAAATGAAAGTTAAAAGACTTAAAACCTTCATTGCAAATATGTAGCAAAAATGCTTTTCATTTCATTCACAAAATTTGTTGTATTTGTTGATCACATTGTGAGGTCGCTAGTTTTGCTGTTGAATCGATGGATGTTTTGAAATTTTAAGCAGCGGTTGTTGGAAATGTTACTTTTTTACTAGTGCAAATTTTAGTTACAGCAGCTTCGAGGGGTTTGCTTTCGAATTTGGGTTCAGTAATTAAAACATTAATTAATTGCTATTTACAAAATTAATCAGTCAAACATAATAAGAATACGGTATAGCAAAGCAACAATTTAAACTGGCTTTTTTTAAATTTATTTCTGCCAAACCTTTCATACATACAAATTACAAAGAAAGGAAGCATATATATAGCAATTACAACTAAGTAACCACATCAAATCCAACACATTAATGCATAAACATAAAGTTTTACGCTTGTGTCCACCGTTGCGGAATTTTCAAAAAAAATAATAATTTCACGAGTTTCCAATAGTTGGACTCGTGAATAGTCACAAATAAATTTCTTTAATTTGCAGTGATAACCTAATTTTGAAATTATATATCCTAATAAAACTCTGCCCTCTGCAAATAACTATTTTGTGTTGACAAACTTCAGCTAGATTTCTTACCGGTAACAACATCTTATGTGCTCCAATCTCACATGAAATTCAAATTACCATCGGTTCCATCTTCATATATACTCCCCCCGTCTCGTTTGTATTGGCCCATCTACTTTTGCACGTAAATTAATAAAAGTGTTTGTTTGTAGTTAAAAAGTAGCATGATTCCATCAACTTGTGTGTTAATTGATTGTCATTTTAGGAATGAGCCAATACAAGTGAGACGGAGAGAATAGTATTTTATTAGATCTAATTATACTTAATTACCATTGATACCATCTTTTTTTCTTTTTGGAGTGGCTACTATAAGGGAAACTTTTTGGGCTTTGAGTTAGGCCTAAAAAACATAAAGAAAAGGGGTCCAACTTGGAAGGTTGCATGAGACTAGCCGTATATATTAATATTGACAGTGAAACATACGTATTAATAAACTTGTTTTCCAAGTATTATCATATTTGTGATATATATAAGAATATACTTATTCTCCAAGCATTATCATATGCGTTAATAAACCTAATAACTTCAGTACCATCTTTATATATACTATTTAATTAGATCTAATTATATTACATTACAATTGATACCATTTTATATAGATATAGACATAGCTAGATGTTACCATGATTTAAACCCTCCCCCATCATTCTTGTCGGGCCGGGAGATAGGGCCTTTTTATAATACATTATAAATACACAATTCTCCATCAATTAATTTGTCTATTCATTCAGTCTCCCCCAATATGACATCAATTGGATCATCTTCAATGGCGCATCGCCGTCATCTTTTTTTGTTTAGATGGCTTTTGCAATCTTTTTTTTTTAGGAAAAGATCGTAACGATGTTATTCCAAAACCCGGGTGAATAATATCCACAACCCAAGAAGGAAATTCCGACCTCCAGATCGTTACATCATTAGTAATAACAGCAAAATGAGCTAAGCTTATAATGAGCCGCTCTATTAGCTTCCCGACGAGCATGGGAAAACTGAAAAACTACATACTCCTTACCATGCGTAAAGGCCTCCAGGAGATCATCACAAAGCGAGTCCGACCTCCCAAAAGAATCAGACACAACATGAATAGCTAAGAGAGAATCGGAGTACAGATGCACCGGACCCAAATCAATCTTGGTTGTAAAATAGACGTAATCCTTGTAGCTATTTATATATAATATTTTTATGTAAACCCAAATCTTCTCCTAATGCATACACACTATTTAATTTTCTAGATTGTCTAGAGTTCCATTTTCTATTTTTAACAAGAAACTTGCAGGAAGGGAAATTGGCCTAGAGTTTCAATATGTATTTAATAAATAATGTTTTATCTTCTAAAAATGAAAAGGAAATGAATTAAGAAGTAGTTAACTAATTAATCGTGAATATTCGATTTATTTGCATTTTTAATTAATTCGAACGCATTCGACATATACGGGGACATCTTCTTAAATAATAAAGTGAATTTAGTTTTAGAGTTAATTTCAATAACTATGAATTTGATGTCTTACTTAAGTGTGATGTATATACATTGAATTTAATTTCTATACTAAGTTACATTGGTTAATGTGGTCAAACATGTATCAAAATTTCTTATAAATTCTCAAAAGCAAAAAGAAACACGAAGGAGCTGTTTGTTTTATATAAGAATTCTTGGAAAATAATTTAATTTCTAAATTTTAAATTTTTGTGTTTGGTTAGATTTTTACAAAATAGAGAAAGTAATCAGAATCTTAAAAATAAGAATAGTAGTGCAAAATTTATAAATTCTTATTTCCTACAAATCTTATGCATATATTCTTTTTCCACAGTTTTATATTTTACACTATTGTCATTTTAAACAAATTTTATACAGATTATTAGTAGTATTATTAGCATTTTTTTAATATTTTCCAAATAAAGAATATGAAATTTATTAGAAATAATTTCTCAAAAAATCACTTTCTAAATTAACTTTATTTATCCGCTAAACAAATAAGTCCGAAGCGAAAACAAACCAAATTATAAATAAAAATATTGAATTAATACAGTCATTCTGCATACAAAACACGAAGGGACAACAAATTTTTTATGAAAATATTCAATTAAATTACACAAATTTCATTTTATTTTGGCACTCTGCATAGTCTTCGCATTGCTGTTCGATCCTAAGCCCCCGCTTCAAATCAGACACATTCGAAACTTTTCGGAAAATTACCTTATTTGTCTTAAATAATTACAGTAGTCGGATTTAGTTGGCAATTAATTAATTACACAACGCTAATCCTCTCAAAATCCGAAATCAATCACTAATCCAATCAATTACACAGATTTAACCCAAAAAAAAAAAAAAAAGTGTTAGTAACGTATCATATAAAAACCATAGCCATCGCTCTTCACTCTCTTCTCCAGCAGAGAAAATCTCTCTCTCTCTCTAAAATATTGATGGCCCGCAAAAAAAGCCTCCGATCAACCTTTCTATACGTCGTCGTTTCAGTCTTCTCCTCCGCCTCTCTCTATTACTACCTCCACGACGCCGTCTCCTCCTTCTCCACCGCCGCCGTCCTCTCCTTCTCCACCCACCGCCAAAACCTCCTCTCCTACGCCGCCAAATCCTCCCTCGCCACCTCCGCCGTCCTTCTCCCCGACTGGCAGGTCCTCGTCATCCTCTCGCCGGAGACCCCTCCGCCGCCGGATCTCGCCAATTTCTCCTGCCTATTCCACACCAACGAGATCTCGCCGGCCAAATTCTCCGGCGTCCTCCCCTTCCCCGATCGCGCCACCTTCACCTGCAATTTACCGATCCGAGCTCGCCGGAGAGCTCCGTTCCGCCAGCCGGTGCTGTTGCCGTCGCCGCCGAAGCCGCCGGAGACGGCACCGCCGTCGCCGCCGTTCCTCCCGATCTGGTCCAATCTCGTCTACGACTCTCTCACCACCGAAAACGACGTCGTTTTGTTCGTCAAAGGCGTCAACACGCGGCAGGGCGACAACCGCCGCCCCACCGAGTTCCGTTGCGTCTTCGGCGACGGTAACGGTAACGGCAACGGCGTCAGAACCGCCGTCACACACTCCAAGCAGGAAGTCTTCCGCTGCGGACGGCCGAGGATAACCGCCGTTACGGAAACGGAGTTAGTGAGAGTCTCCTTAGAAATCGTGGCGGAAAAGAGGGTAGTCCCCAGCGTGGCGTACTACACTCCCCCGCGCAGGTTAGCAACGGGGAGGAACAAGTCGCTACTGTGCGCCGCCACCATGGTTTACGATGTGAGCAAGTTTTTAAAGGAGTGGGTGCTTTACCACGCCAAAATCGGCGTCGAGAGATTCCTCCTCTACGACAACGGCAGCGACGACGACCTCGCTGCGGCGGTGGCGGAGCTCGCCGCCGCCGGCTACGACGTCGCCGCCTACACGTGGCGGTGGCCGAAGACGCAGGAGGCAGGATTCTCACACAGTGTACTATACGCTTCCGAGGCTTGCACATGGATGATCTACATCGACGTCGACGAATTCGTCTACTCCGGTACGTGGATTAACCTCACATCTCCGTCTCCGGCGCTCCTCCGCCGCGGAATTTCAAATTCCCCATCCAAATTAGGTCAAATCAGCATCAACTGCCGCGAATTCGGCCCCTCGGAGCAGAAATTCCACCCAATCCTCGGCGTGATCTACGGCTACGACTGCCGCCGGAGATTGGAGAATCGGCACAAATCGATCGTGAGATTGGACGCTGTCGATATATCTCTAGTTAACGCGATCCACCATTTTAGCCTGAGGGAAGGTTTCACGACGAGGAAGATGAACGCGACGGCGATGGTGGTGAACCACTACAAGTACCAGGCGTGGCCGGAGTTCAAGGCTAAGTTCCGGCGGCGCGTGTCGGCGTACGTGCTGGACTGGACGCAGAAGATGAACCCGAGGTCGAACGACCGGGCGCCCGGGCTGGGGTTCGCGGCGGTGGAGCCGGCGGGGTGGCCGCAGAAGTTCTGCGAGGTGCGAGACGAGGCGTTGAAGGATCTGGCGATCCGGTGGTTCGGGATCGAGTCGGAGTTCGGGATCAAGATGCCGTGGGAGAGATGATGGGAAATTAGGGTTTTGGTGGGATTTGGGGATGTTAGGGTTTTGGGGGATATTCTTGGCTTGAAATTGAGTGTTGGTGCATGCATGGATAGGATATGATACTTATTGATTGCTTGCTAAAGAGGGTTGCTTATGGTGGAGGAAGAGAATTGTTTGTATAAATTAATTCATGATTTTGAGGGGAAAAAAAGGATTTTATGCACATGTAATTGAAGATAGATTTATGTGAAAATTAAGGTTGTTTTAAGTTTGGTATTATTTCTTACATAATCTTAATTCTTTTTTATATATTATGAAATATTTTTAGAAGAAAAGGGGGTTTTCAATTCTTCATATATCATCTTCTTAGGCACAGATAGACTTGTATATATTAAAGGGAGTTGCAGCTAGAAAAGAAAATTAAGAATTTAAATTTTAAGGAATAATAATTTGGATTAGGAGTTTGACTAGTTAATTGATTTATGAACAAGTGGGTTTTGGAGTTGGTATTATTTCTTACATTTTTTTTTTATACAGTATTATGTAGTTTTGTTCACTATTACTAGCTTTTTTTTAGGGATGAGAGTTAGAGAAGAAAAGGAAGTTCCAATTTCTTCATATATAATCTTCTTATAGAGGCATTAATAGACTTGTTGTATATTAAAGGGAGTTGCACAAAAGAAAATTAAGAATTTAAAATTCAGTAATATAATTTGGATTTTTAATTTATTTGTGAATTTTTATTCTCATGTCGCTTGAGTTTGTAATGTATTATTTTGTTGAGTTTAGAGTATTAATTGGTATAATGCATGTTACTGAATCATATACTGATGAATTAATTGTTGATGAAGAATGTTCCTAATAAAAAATTTCAATCAGATTAGATGAGTGGACCCTATGGAATTTCGCTCCACAAAAAATGTACTTTATAGTTGACTCTGTATACAATCCCAATACAAAAATACTCTTTAAAAAACGAATATTTAGAATTCTAGGTTACAATATGATGTTTACAAGTACACATTTTATAGATGTTATTCAAATTGATAAATGATTTCTGAATTTCTAAGTAATGTTTAGAAAAGGTGTGCAAGCTAGCGTCACACTCACATGACTGCCAGTCGTGAATTATTGGAAATATTCGTTAATAATTAATTAACTGTTGGTTTTATATTTTCTAAAAAAAAGTGGTCTATGGCATCAGAAAATGTTGATTTATAAAAATAAAAACAAAAAGGGAATAATTAGATAGGATTTATTGTCATTTGAACAGCTGGTACCAACAATAGTGATACTAAAAAAACATATAGTGCCTATAATTCATAATGCAGCCAATATTAAAAGCTCATTCTATTTGGTATGACCATGAAATTCAAATTAAATTAGCACTATATTATTTATGACGAATCATATATATTCACTGAGATTATTGCTTGTCATTTAATGTAAAATAGTAAATCTACAAAAAAATCATACGGTAATTATTATCATGATCAGTTGGCAGATTATTATGGCAATTGGCAGAAAACACATAATTCAAGCCAAAATTTTATGACAGTTAACTTTCTAGTGAATTATAGTAATACTATTATTTTGTAGTAAATGAGCCTGTGCATAAATTTGGGTTAAATCAGCATATATGACGTGTAAAAGATGTATAAATTGCTTACATTAAAACGAGTTTGGTTACATATTGACAATTTTTCGATTTAAAGATATTTGTATTTCATTTATAAGTTTATTTTTGGACTAATTTTTAGACCTGATATATATAAATAATTGGGCAAATATCAAATTAAATCCTAAACTATGTGCTTTGTACCAAAACTATCCTGAACTTTAAATAATATTAATAAAAGACTTAAACTATTGATATTGTACCAAATATATCCTTATTATTATTTTTTTATTTATAAAAAGATGACTAGGACGCCACATGGCAAAAAAATTGACTATTAAAGCAAAATTATTTTAAAAAATATTGAATTAAAATGTAAAAATTATTTAATTTATTCCAAA